>BPLR01000588.1:0-278585 GCA_021605095.1 Caerostris extrusa | reverse complement strand
GTTACGTATTGCTAAATATGTCCATATTTAATTTTTTTTACTATATTATTTAAGTGCTCAGAATTGTATCTAGCCATGACTTTTACTATTCATAAGATTGCAAGTTCTGAGTTGTGGCTACTTTGAAAAGCATAAGTTTGTTTCTCATCTTCACTTAACTGCTACCAAAAATGATAGATTCATGTGTGATTTGGCAATTTTTTTGTCATTATGGATGTTTTTCGAATTTCCTTTACTCATTTTTATTATGAAAGTGTTGATCAGTTTCTCATATGAAGACCTTCTTTAATAAAGTAAAAGCAATGTTCTTTTAATAAGTTAATCATCAAGTTAACAGATTTTATTTGCTAAAAAGTTGGATGAAATAAAATAAATATCAAATTCATTTAAAAATTTCAATTTATCAAGGGGTCTGATGGCCGAGTGGCTAGTGCTCAGTACCACAAGTTTCTGGTTCAAGTCCCAGCGGTGCTGTGGATGTGATTCAGAATACACTTTTTAAACCGTAGGCCCGAGTCTAATAGGATTGTGGGGTTATGTTTGTAGCATAAATGAGTAACAGTGGTGCAGCCCTTGCTTATGGAATAAAGATTAACTGTCTATGTATTGCCAGCTGCAGTAGAATTACAACATTTAAATTTATTATTGTGATTTATCAATTATTTTATTCTATAGAACCTATGAATTTCAAAATCCTAAGTGATAATTAAATTCCATGAACACTACTGGACCTTAGATGTTATCTTTGAAAAGATTAAATAAGCAATGATATTGTTTTATAAATAACCTTTTTTTAATTGTTAGTAATCAATTAATTTTAGTAATCGAATTAATTTTGAAATCACATGAAAAAATCATTCTAAAATCATGTTTTCTATTATTCACCCTCAATAGTATGAAAACCATTTTTAAACTAGAAATTTTTCAACTCATATTATTTTAATTTCTGGTAGATAGCATCATATTTATATATTTCATTAAATGTGTAAAAACATACTAAGTTACTGAGAAATTCAATTTTTCAATTCAGGCTGTTACAGGAGGAAATTCATCGGGCTTAGAATGTTGCAAATCTTTCAACTTTTCTGTGCAATGGAGATTACAACTACCTCAATTATATGCGCAATCAAGTGATTTATATTTGCATTTTACTACCTTTATAAATATTTAAGTTAATATTTTTGATAGGGAATTTGGCTTGCTTTAACTTGTTGTCAATCTATCCATATATATAACTCATCCACATATATAACTCATCTATCCATATATATAACTCATTAATAAAGTTTTTATAAACACACAGACACATATATTTAACAGTTTATTAATGAGCTGCGCATTTTCCAGGGTCTTAACACTCTAGTGTATCCAGCATAAAATAAATTTAAAAAAAAAATGGTGTTCATATTTACCATTGAAGCAACATGTTAATTGGATTTATCTAGAAATAGAACCGTAAAAAAGTGAAAAGTTAGTTGTGATTAATTGCTTAAATATATAAAATAGGACTTATTTAAAAATAAAAATTAATTTTTAAATAGTTATCAACATTTAAAGTAACCATATCTGCATGGAGACATGGATAGTATTAAAAATGATGAAAAATGGAAATATTAGAATGATAAAAATATTTTTAAAAAACTTTTCAATATTGAAATTAGTAATATGTCCTGAATTAAATTAAATTGTATTTTAAAGTAAAAAATGTGTTAATTTTTTATCAAAATTAAGAAAAACTGAGAGGGTGTCATTTTCCTAGATGAAGAGTTTTTTTTTTTTTTTTACCTTGATTTCTGTACATATTTTTAATTGATTTGTTATTTTAGTATTTATCTTATTTTTGTAGTTGTATATATATATATATGTGTGTGTGTGTGTGCGTTTGTATGTTTAGGTATCATATAGCAGAAATTAATTTTCAATTGTTATAATATGTTACAATGTATATTATTTTATGTATACTAATATTTTTAATTGTATTTATTTTTACTTTTAAAATACTTTCACTTTCTCACTGTTTCAATTCTTTTAAAGAAAAAAATAAATATGTACCTTCAAATAAATAAATACTGTTGAATGAAATTACCATATTTATTTTTCAATTGTAAGTTTTATTTTTCTAATTCATTGTTTCTTAAACTTGCATATTAGTTGCCACAAACTTTTTAGGTTGTAGCATAAAAAGAAATTATTGAATTAATATTCTTTCCTATAATAAACAAAACACTGCAAAACAGTCTATTTTGAAATTTTTTTTTTATTGTAATTAGTTGTTGTTAAGAAGGCAGTGAAGCTAAAAACTACTAATTTTTTTATAGTATATTTATTTAGAATAGCTTTAGAATGTCAGCATTGCAAAAATTCGTGAAATGTTAAACAAGGTTTTTTTTATATACAAGATAAAGTTATAAATATTCCAGAAAAAAATTTTAAGTTCTATTAAGGAAAAATATAAAATTTTATAATAGTTCATTGGGTTCTGGTTTAATAAATAAATAAATAACTTTCTTATGTTTTTAGCTCTAAGTCAAATAGCTTATGATTGGGTTTCTGAAATTGGTACTTTTGGATGCTGAAAGAGAAATGCTATTTGTTTGTAAGCATTTGTTGTCTGTGTGTGTCACTCTCATCGATATTGCGATCAGTGAACCAAAAGATCTGGCATTGGATCCTACAAAAGGGTAAAATACTTTTTCATTGCATTATTTATGTCTATTTTATTGGAGTAATTAAAAATTTTTTGAAGGAATAATTTTTATTCTTGAAAATCAGTGTGTGAAATAGTTAAAAAAGAAATATATAGGGAAATTTTAAGTATGATTATTTAAGTTCTAACTTGATAAAAGATAATTTTTATTTTCCAATAAAATTAATTTTTTCACCAATTAACTTTAAGGTCTGCAATCAGAAAGAAAACTTCATTAAGTAGGAAGTATTACAAATTATTTTTAATGCTCATCTAAAAGAATCGAGTATATATTTTATATAACAAAAATAATATTTCTATGATCTTTCGGCTGTGCCAAATGCTATATAATGAATGGAACATTCTGAAGCAATTAATATAAAGAGCCTCCATAAAGTAATGCATTTAGATAATAAACAATTTTTATTTATGGATCAAAATTGTAAGAATTAAAATAACCCACTGGAAAATTATCTTTTTTAACAATTTTCTTTTGTGGTATTAGGGTTATATAACTTTTACTTTTTTTTTCCTACATCAAACTGTAGCGATATCCGCCATAAAAACTCTAGCAGTTCAATAAAATTTAGGCTTGATAAAGTTGTCAGAGTTAAAAGTCATAAAATCAAGTGCAGTGCATGTTGTCAAATGTCCATGGCTTCATCTGATGGTCACAGAGGACATACATCATTAGTAGCTACACAAATGCGGTGCAAGTGTTTATTAAGAAAATCGTGTCCTGTCGAGAGTCGGAAATTTGCTGTAAAAACTGCACGGGGCAAGTCCATTGGGATGGGTGATGAAACAAGTATATTCCATGTTTTATCAATTGAAAGTAGTTTGTAAGTTCGTTTTAAGGGTCTGTCTATTTTCTTCTTTACCTCAGAATTAAATTGATGAAAGGATATAACTTTTACTGAAATGTTTGCTCAGTCCAACATTTTTTAATGTTCTAAATAGACTTTCTTAAGATAAGAATAATGGTAGCTTGTTAAAATAGTATTCCATTAGTTTTAAATTCTTCATTTTTGAGCCATCAAAAATATTTTGACACATGAGTCTAGTAATGACAGCTTTATTATTAGTGAAGTCTAAACTGCAAATTCAATTCAAACTCAAGATCATTCTTGAAGCCATCCATAGAAGTTCTGAGTAAATATTCGACAATGTAGGATTTTCATGAAGAAAATTATTTCTCAAGGCTTTCCAGATTGATTGTTAAAATTTGCTAAATTCTTCCCAAATTTTTGATGTTCAGTATTTATTTTTTTCAAATGTCTGACTGCTATGCCTTTTTTTTTCTTGTTGTAAAAAAAAAAAGAAACAATATTTCTGAAAATATGCTTTACACAATTATATTAATCAATAAAGAAGATTAAGTTAATTTGCAAGAAAATTTAATGACATTATTTCTGCATTAATATTGAATTTATTTTCTCATTACTTTTATCCTCTAGTTTAATGTTTTTCACTAAGTGGGGCATCCCCACATGCATTCATCACCTGCTCTTGAGAGGGCACAGATGGATGGATCCAATAGAACGGCTGGTTTCTGAAAAGATTGTTAAGCCGAATGGAATTGCTGTTGATATTCCTTCTGAGAATGTCTATTGGATCGATATATACTTGGGCACCATTGAGAGGATAAAATATGATGGAACCGGAAGAAAAACCATTCTCAGAAATAATCAAGTAATTGAGTTTTCAAATATTTTTTAAAAATTTAATTATATTAATTGTTATGCAGACAGATTTTACAGCATTGTAAACCTGCTTGTTATTTTGTGTGTGAGTGCTGACAACCCTTCTCTAGCCTTGATAAGAATCATATTTCTACAAATTTATTAAAATGTACAGTATAAAAATTATTGGTCAAAAATGTTTTTAAAATGTTGTAGCCAAGTCAATACTGTTTTTAAATTTTAAAATGTTACAAGTAATTGCCAACATTCATTATTATTCTAAAGAAATTCAGTGGACAAAAACCCAGTCATGGAGTTTTTAAATTGTAAAAACTTAAATTATTGGAGAAATTTTAAATAATTTTGTAATTGAAAAAAATGGTTAAAAAGTAAATTATTGTCTTAATAATATTAATAAGTAGTGGGAGATAACATATTAAAAAGGACTCAATTCTCTTGTAGTGTGTACACAATCAGTCAAGTAAGAAATGAGCTGAATCAATTGTAATTTGGACATTTTTTTTTTCTGATAATCAAATTGCTATTAAATTATTGTTAGATTTTCCAGGTTTTCGTTAAGACAATTATTCCTGTAAAATTGTAACATTCAAAATTGAAAACAGATCTCTTGAATCTTCTCTTTAATTCATATTTTGTATTTCTACCATTAGCTTACAATTTTATGTATTTCATTTGATGTTATTTAAGATACTTAGAAACACAAAACACTTAGGTAATTGATAAAAAAAAAAAAAAAAAAAAAAAACTTATTTTTTTGTTTTTGTTTTATTAATCTTTTAAAATTTTATTCAAAAATTTTGTTTAGATTCTAAACATATTTTAGAAATTTATTTATGTCAAGTTTTCTAAATGTTTACATTTTCATTTTATAAACTTTCTTTATTAATATTTATGTAATAGTTAATAACTCTTTATTTATCTAGATGAAAAATTTAGATTTCATATCAAACAATTTGATAAGGTTATCAATATTTGAAGACTACATATATGTTACCAATGTAGATGGAAGCAATATATTAGCCATCCCTAAGCATAATGTCTCATCTCCCAAATCTATCAAATCAAACAAGACTCATCCCTTTTCTATCCGTATCTATCATAGACAAAAACAACCAAATGGTAAGTTTTATTATTTATTTCTGTAAAATTACAAAAATAAAGTTCTGTTGGATGTTTTATGTAAAATCACTACCTGACAGTTCAATTTTTTTTATCAGATGCATAACTAAATTCATGAAAAAACTTATTTTCATAATTGTATATTAATTATAATTTTTGACTATAATCCACAGTGGTAATTTTTATAAGAAACAAATTTGTTATATGTGTGTGTATATATATATAATTCATAGACGAATAACACCTCTTCACTTATTGACATATTATGTTTTAATTAAATTCCAGTTGTGTGTCTGTGATTGAAATTTTAAAATAGAATAATATTTTTAAATATGTATAGCATTTTTGATACTGGAATTGTATATTGAAAAGAAATTAGTTGAAATTTTTTTAATTAAAATTTTATTTAATTTTCTTATATTTGTATCTATTAGATTAAATTAGTTTTGTATCATAACATAGTAATAAAAATCTACAGAAAAGAGAAGCTTGCTAATTATTTTATGATGTTGAATTTGTAATTTTATAATGAAAAGATGACAGGGTTATGGTCTCATAGATGAAATAAGTATTTATATTTAATTTTAATATAAATACTTATTTCACATGATTCATCATTTTATTATTTTACATGTTTATAATTTGTCTCTCTTTCTAGTAATAATGAATTATTTTTAATTTTTTAATAAAAGGCTTAAAAAGTTGTTTATATTTTTTTCTCTTGAATTTTTTTAAAATTTTACATTCTATTAATTTAAATGTATTATGTATATTTTTATATTCTGCATTTCAATCTGCAAATGTGTGAAAAATAAAGCAAATTATTGTTTAGAGTCTTGTAAGTTTTTTTTAAAATTTAGGAATTCTGTTTTGGAAATATGAGAACTCTATAAAGTGGATAATTATGATCATGCTTTTATTGTAGTCACCCATCCATGTGCCTTTCATAACGGCCAATGTGAGCAGCTGTGCATCCCGCTCTTCAAACAAGGTGTTCCTATTTCCAAATGCCGTTGCAGGGCAGGCTTCAAACTGGCCAAAAGTCCTATGCAGGAAAAGAAGTGCATTCGTGAGTGTTTTTAATCACTTATAAACAAAGTTATAACTGAAACACTCTGTTAGAAGAATTGAATTTCGGTGATATATCTATTAGCTGCACATGCTATCATTATACTGCATATTTTGGATTAAATTTGTTGAATTTCTACAATCTGTTTAAAGTATTCAATATTTGTTATTATTCATTCCTATCCTATGTTAACCATTGTTATCTATTTTCCATCAACTATCCTCTGAAAGTATTGTAACCTTTGTTTAAATGCTATAAAGCACAATAATCTTATATTCAGGAAGTCATTTCAAAGCCATCTTGTAACTTCCTGTAATTTAAATTAAATAGTTATCTAATTATTTACTTTTTAAAAAGTAATGAAGATCAATCAAATTGGCACTTAATTAATTGATTTTAAGCTTCTTTATAACCAGTCTCCAAAACAAACCCAATAATTTTGAGTATCAAAGTTGGCTTACCTGGTATATCTCTTTTGTAGTGATCTATCTTAATTCAGACTCTTTTGCTTTTTATGTACATTATATATTTCTTAATACAGTTTAATTATAAGGAAAAAAATATTGGTTATAATATTGCTATTTTATGAAATTTTGTAAAATGCATTTTTGTGTGTGTTTATGTTTCAGATATTTTATCGTTTATATAAGTTTCATAGTTTAGCATATACTCATTGTTAGAGGAAAATTTTTAAAGATGCATCTTTTTATTTTTGCCCCATGTGGGTAAAACAATTTTAATAAATAAAAACAATTTTTTTTTTTGTCAATTATTGGGAATTCTAGTGTTTTCAGTTTCATGGAGTTATTATTCATCATTGTATCCAAAATAATTAGCGGTATTCCAAATATATTTTTAAAAAATTTTAAATCAGTCAATAGAAAAATAACTATTGTATCATTAATAATGCATTGAAATAAAAAAAAAAAATTAGTTTGAAACATAGTTAATGATAAGAATTAAGATTTATATTATAACTAATTGTAGTTATTAGAGTGTTTTGTATAAATGTGATGTTTTATTTCAAATAAATTATCAACAAGATATCAATTTTGAATATGTATACTATAATGTGATTCCAGCTGCCAAACAAGGACAATTTCTGTTGTATGGCCGTGGCCATCCAGGAGCCATAAAAGGGATTTCAGTGGAGCCGAGCGGAAGACAGGAAGATGTGATGGCTCCCATCCTGGGGCTAAGCCGCCCCATTGCCATGGATTATGATGCTCGAACTCGCTTCATTTATTATTCAGATGCCCAGAGATTCATGATTAGTCGGCAGAAAATTGATGGCAATCAAAGAGAAATGTATTTGGAAAAAGGTACTTTTCATTTAATGTCTATATGAGAATTGGGTCATTTCAAGCAATGATTTAATTCCTATTTTATCATGCAAATTTTTTTGTTAACTTAATGTTACCTTTATTAATGCATTAATAAGAGTGGTTAAACATTGTTTTTATAATTGTCATGCTATATGAATAATTTCATTAAAAATTTATTTTTTTCTTAAATTAATATTTTTAAGAAAATTTGTGAATGTTCTCTGATTTTAAATATGAAGATAAATAGTGTGAAATATATGCTATTACACTGAGTAATTAAAGAATAATTTTTTGTCGAGGGAAAGAATTTTCAATACTTATTTATCTACTTTTTGTCAATGATTCTAAATTAACAGAGCACACACAAAATGTAATTTATTTTTTTTTTTAAAAAACCCAATTTCTAATGGAAAAATAATAGTTATTGATTCTTATATCTGTTTTAAATCATCAGTAATAGATATATTTATTTTACAGTTCTACAATTTAATTTAAGAGAGGCATGTATGACAGTTTTTATATATAAACTGTAATTTTTTCAAATAAAGTTGATTTTAATTTAAAGATTTTTAAACAATTAAATATATTTTTACCTATTGAACAACATGTAAATGAAATTTAAAGAAATGGGATTTTGCTCTATTATATATTTGGTTACCTGTCATGCATCATTAGATTATTATGCGAGGCAATCATTCTGCTGCCGTTAATAGCAATGCTGTTCCAACAGTTCTAAAAGTATTTGAATGTGTATTACAGAAATTTGTTCTGGTTAGCTTTAAAAATTGTAAACATAAATAAATTGTGAAGTAAAATAAGTGTAAAGAAAAGTAAAAAAAAAAAAAAATTGTGAAATAACGAAATCTAGACATATTTATTAAATAAAATTGATTAAAAAATACTGAATTATGAAATTTTGGAATAGCTTGGCATTTACCACTATCATTCACCATAGTTTTTGTATTAATATCATTAAAAAATTACTTTAATCAGCAAGTTAAATAAGTAAGTAGAGGCCACTTTAAAATAAAATATAAAGATTAGAGTTTTAATAAATTTCAATTTTTTTAAAGCATAGATTTAGGAATAATTAATTTAGAAATCTTAATTAGAATCTTTAATTTATTAGCCTGCAGCTTTTTCATCCTGTATGTGGTAATTAAAAATTTTAAAGACAGAAAAGCTTACAAGCATTTAGTAAAATTATTTTATTATGTGATTTCTTGCTACCTTTCACATATTTTCAAATCTATTAAATATATTTTTAAAATATTTAATAAAATTACTCAGTATTTCATTTTTAGTGTTTAGGAACATGAATTATGGTCTAAAATATCAGAGACTCATTTTTTTCCAAAAATATTTAGCTACTATTACAACAAACTTTTCATAAAAATATTTTGATTTGCATGCCAATAGTTGATTTTTTTAATCAATTCTTTTGCTATTGATGTAATTTGTTATTTTACACTATTTGTAGGTAAATTGTTATTAATGACATTATTTAAATTGAGAGATATAATAAAAATTTTTAACATGTAAAAAAAGTTATATATATATATATATATATACTAGTTGACCCGGCAAACGTTGTTTTGCCATATACATGATTTCTATAAAATTTTTAAGTGTATGGAAATGTGGTTATGATTGGAAGAGGAATGCAGACAATGACGGCGTATAAAATGATAATACACTAACCATTTATTTATTTCATCCTTTATACTGTATTAAATTAACAAATATATTTTAAATTACATTATATAATAGCTGTATATACATCAAAAATAGTTATTTACATATTTACTACTAATTATGGCAATTAAAAAATAATCAACATCAGTCTCTAAGTGCATTGGAGTGTACAATATTTTTGGTTAGTCCGTCTTTAGCCAACACAAAAAAACTGGAGGGTTTACCCGCACGCCTAACATGCCACGTATAGTTGTCCGTGGGAAAAACATGGTGCACCCAAATCTAAGCCACAAACAGACATCGTTTGGCCTTGCAACTTATTGATTGTTATTGCAAATGCCAATCTAATTGGAAATTGAATACGTTTGAATTCAATTGGCACATCTGTGGGAATAATAGGGATTCGTGGCAGCAATATATTTTCACCTCGGTACTTGCCATTCAAAATGCTGGCTTCGATAACGTTTTCATTAATTTCTTAATGACTAATCGTGTTCCATTGCACAGCCATGGGGGGATTCAAATTATGAATCAAAATAACCAGAGATCCATCCTTTAATTGTAAATGATGCGGTGGCATGCCTGGCAAATCCATTGAATTCAAAAACTCAATTGGATAATTTACAGCTTCATTGGCATCGCAAATTGTATCGATAGATTTGTATGACACCAAGTCCCCTGGCAAACAACTGTTGTATCTTGGAATTTAAACCATTGGCGTCCACATTTTTGATGCCAAAATTGCTCTTTCTGCCAACCAATCAAGATTTTTTTTAATTGTGTGTGCATACATCGGGAAATGTGTGGTCGATGAGACTATTTTGCGAGTCGATGATTGTGCAGAAATCTGTCGGCAATCTTATGCATCCAGTATTTCCATGTACAGCAACTTTTCCATCACCAATATCTAACAGTTGTTTTGAGAATGTTTCAGCGAATGGATCTTGAAGCATTTGAACTCGCATGTTTACTTTTAGTTGTAATTTTTTCAACATTACGGCACAGTGACGATGATTTTTAAGCAAGCGTTGATCTCATCAGCGTTTGTTGAACGTGGAATGACAGAAAGTGTTTGCCTGAAATCATCTGAAAGGAGTAGTAGAGTGCCTCAAATAGTTTGTCGCTGTTTTATATCCTTCAATATCCTTTTCAATGCCTCAAAGCGAATGTTTGTGTGCCATAGTGCATTCATCCCAGATGATAATTTTACACTGTTTCAGCACTGTGGCCATGGACGATTGTTTCTTTATATTGCACACTGCATCTGGGTTATTTTGAATATTCAGTGGCAGCTTAAATGCTGAATGAGCTGTTCTGCCTCCATCTAATAAAGTGTCTTCAATTCCAGATGATGCAACGGCCAATGCGATGCCATTTTTGATCATATCATGGCAAGAAGTAGCGAAATGAGAAATGTTTTGCCAGTTCCATCTGGTGCATCCAAAAAAAAAAAGAATCCCCCTTGTCCTGCCGAACCTGCCAGCATAATGCGGTCGTAAATGGTTTTTTGTTCATAAGTCAGTAGTGGGACATTGCGAGTAACAATCGCTGCCATTTCTATAGTATTGTACTGCAGTTCACGACTCATATCAGTGTTGATTAAATCAGATGCATTTTGATTTGGTGAACTCATACCAAAATGACTGATTTGTAAATTGGCAATGACAATGCAAAAGATCCTCGATAGCAATCAATGCTTCATTGTACATTGCGTCGCTGAATGATATCGTTAGATCGTTGCACCTTGTACAATGTCGATGCAATATATCTTCAGTCATTGAATTTTCGTGATTATACCACAACGTTTGTGCTCGAGCCAGGAAACATGTAGTCAACACTATAGTGAATAGTAGACGAATTTGTGTTCCTATACAACTTAATGCTGCTTCAGTAAGCATACTGTCCCAATGATTGTCGTCTTCTAGCAAGCCTAGTGCAAGGCATGCATCTTTATTCGTTGGATACTGTTGTCCATTTACTTTTACGTGGTATTTACGTATTAACGCCACCGCAGCAGAAAATGCGCTAATGCGCCAATAAAGAGCTGCCATTGCACCAAAATAGAGACTGTTTTGAATCTATGTTAAAATCTATAATGGCTCATTTTCCACCGAAACCCGATTGGCTACTTTGTTTTTAAATAAAGTGTTTTGAATTTTGAAAGTGTTTTGATTTTAACTAAAGTGTTTTATATATTTTATGATTTGTCAGAAAATTTGTAGTGTAGATTGGCGGTACTTAAAAACCGGAAAATCTGTAGCTGCGGTGTCGTTAATATGTAAGTATCCTTTACATATATCTTGAAATGACAATGGGCCGGTGACATTGACCAACAACAGTCGCAGATAAAAGCAGTCAGTCTGCCGTGGATTGACTGTATATACAGGACCAAATTGTTTGATTTGAATAAACCGGGGCAGGCATCAACTGATGTGCCTTGCTTGCGGGGCATCCATTTTTGATTGAGTCCACGTAATATAGCATGTTACTTCTGAATAGAGTAGTGTTTGTGCGAAGGCACCAAAAGCATCCGCACGATTACACAATTCAAAAAATTCGGTGAGTGTAGTTTTTGGTGGATTTCTAGCACGATCAAACGCTGTGTCATTAGTGAAAAATACGCGCTGGCCATTTTCCAGATGGACAGGTAAATAGATAGCTGCTGGATCCTGTTCATGAATTGGGAAACCAAAGATAGCCAGACAGCTTCATTGGAGCTGATGTACTGCCGGCCAATTTGGCCAATTCATTGGTATTTTCAATTCTAAATACAGCTATATCACTTCCTTTATTCACAACTTGCAAATATATTTGATGCTCTTTACCGAACTGCAGAACTCAACATTAATATGAGCATTGAACGTTTTGCTCAGCAGAGGTGAATATGGTACAACCCAATGATTAATGTCGAACAATTCCTAACTGTAAATAAAGCATATAAATATATCAAATTAAAAGTACTTAATGGTGAAAAACAGTAAAATATAATTGTATTTTTAACGTAAAAACGAAAGTCACTAACAGTCATAAAATTTTATGTTATCTCTCTCATTCAAAATAAAGTTTATGCTTTCGATAATCTTATCCTTTCGAATTGCAAATAACACTTATTTTACTGGAATCCCAGATTCGCCACAATAAAAGTAAATTACAACACAATTACACTTGTAAGTTAAAACGCAATAACAGCCATCTTTATTTTTCTTAGAACAATAATAAAGTTGCCAATTTTGCTTAACTAAACATTAACACACGCTAATAATTTAATGCTGCACGTGCAAATATAACAGTATTTGTTCTCTTATTATTACCTTTAACAATGATAAAACACGTATATTTATTTAACACGTAAATATTTCTCTTTTAAATTAAAACTATTCCTACAAAAATGTAGAAATAGTTTGCGTTTAATATATACAGGTAAAGCAACGGCCGTTGTTGGCGCGAGTTCACAACATGTGTTGATTTATATAAGATCACTTAATTAAATAAAAGTCAAAAAAAAATGAAGCCGATTAAAGACTTTAATTTTTGTTTCAAAACACGTGCTGTAATGTCATGACTAAAAAATGAAAAAAAAAAAAAAAAAAAAACACTACATTGGGTTGCCAAAGAAATTTTAAAAAATATTTAGGGGTGGGCCACCCTTATCACTTAGGGGTTTAAAAATAGATTACGACCGATTCGCAGACCTACCAAATATGCACAAAAATTTTCAGAAGAATCAGTCAATCCGTTTCGAGGAGTTTGGCAACAAACACTGTGACACGAGAATTTTATATATTAGATATATATATGTATATGTCATTATGAGTAAGAAGCAATGGAAAATTAGCTTCCATCCTTTTTATTTGATTACTTTCTCATAAAGTGTTTATAAAATTTTTCCAAATGGTATCTTTGTGTATTTATAGATTTTTTTTTCTAAGATCTTGTAATTTTTTTTTTTTTCATTGCAAGATATAAGTAAGAATATTAATCTAAAAATTTATGTGAACATCTTCACATCTCTTACAGGCTTATATAATTGTGAGGGATTGGCTGTTGATTGGATGGGAAGGAATTTGTATTGGACAGATGAAGGTCTGCATTCAATATTTGTTGCAAAGCTTGATGATTCAACTATAAAGAAAAGAATAGTCCATGAAAACATGTCTCACCCCAAAGCAATTGTTTTGGATCCCAAAAGAGGGTACTATTGTTTGTTTTTACATTTATTTCAAAATATATTTTTGTGTCTTGTTTTCCTTTCATTTGATATGTTACTTTTTTTTTTTTCCTTTTGCTTTATTATCTATGATAAAATCATGGATACTAATATATATACATGAGAGTCATGGAAATAATTAAACTTTTACATTAACTAATGAAAAAAAATATTTCAACAGATTAAGTTCTCTTTAGTAAGCTTTTTCAATCTGAAAAAAGAAAAAATTGCTGCTTGACTTGATAATATAATAAATTGTAGTTACAATAGCAAATGCACATCTCTTTTGATGTAAAATTTGTGGTAATGGTAATTATTTGATTGGATACATTTGTCACTTAAATTTTTTCCATCCCCACTATTGACAAGTATCAAAGATTATGAAAAATTGTCTAAAATATTATTAAAAAGTCTTATTTAAAGTTGGCATCTATGTATAAATAGCTGGCCAAGATGCACCCTAGGATTTTGATCAACAAAATAAACGTAATCGCTTATGAAAGTTCAATAGGTCATATTAAACTGTAACTAATAGAAAAGGTATCAGAAGTCAAAATTACATTTATAAATTATTTTTACATTGTACTAATTGGGTTCAAATACATAAAAAAAAAGAGAATATTAAAATTATGGAAGTATTGCTCAAAAAATAAAATTTAATTTCTATTAAAATTTATTTTTATATTTAAGTTTTAATTTCCATTTAATTTTAATTAAAAAATTACTTAAAGTAAATTAAAATTCAATCTTTTTGCTTTTGGTAGCTCATTTGTTATGTCATTAACTAAATCAGCAAAATCGCTGGCTCAATCGACCAGTTTAGGTTCGATAATAAAACTGCCTCTGCTAAGAAAAATACTGATTCACAGAAATACTTAATATTTAACAAAAAACAATTGGGCTCAATTGGGAAGTGTTAGTTATGGGCTTGGAGGGAGAGGGATTGGATGCTCAAGCCTACCAGCCACTCTTTGCTGAACACTTGATTATAATAGTGTCAAGAGTAATATGAAATATTACACCTCTGCACCCTAACTTCTGACTCATGATATATAATATTTTATACTTTAGAAAAGGATATGAACTTCTAGTTTTAATCCTTAATTGTGCTAGTTATTATTGAAATTACTTTTAGTGTTCAAATTATATTTTGTATGGTTTTTTTAACTGATTTTTATCCTCATCTATAAACTAATTATTAATGACTGATTACTTTTAGTTATAAAGTTTTTAATTTTTGTATTTATTGTAAAAAAATGTTTAAGTTGTAAATATAGTAATTAAGAATTATTTATGCAAAATATTTATAGTAATTGATTTCAAATTAACTGTGTAAAATGATAATTAATAGTTAATATAAATAAAAATTTAAAGTTTGTTTTGTAAATGTTCAATATGCCTTACTTTTTATTCATGCATAGAATATAAAGGCATCATGAAAATTCCTTTTGGACACATTCAAATATCTTCATAACGATTTTTGTAAAGCTTCAAAAATATATTGTATTTGTTTATATAGACTTGTGGCATAACCTAAAAACAAGTAATGTGGAGTTATGTTGTGTATAACTCCATAGGACTTGTTTGGAAGTACTGCTAAGGTATGACAAACATTTGCCCCATATTGCAGAAAAATTAATTTGGAAAGATCTTCCTTCAACTGAAGTATATCCCTAGATCTTTCTGAACTGTTATTACTAATTGGAATTGTTGAATTGACAGATTGTAAGTTTTCTGGTATTAGATGCAATTTTCAAATTCTCATTTGTAAGAGAAGAAATTGGATGGAGGAGAAATTGTTCATAAAGGAATTTTTGATATTTCTCTTTTATACTCATTATTAATTATTCTATATTTACATTTAAAACTGTGACTATTTTGAAGTCAAATGATGCTTTTATATATGTATATATATGTAACGTTATAAATATGCAAATACTAGTATATCAAAATTTTAAAATCGTCTTTATCAATTTACTCCAACATAAGTGTGTAATTTAACATCTTTTGAATTTTTTGTATTGCAAAAGAATAATTCTCACGTAAAAAAAAAATTGTTAATTTTATTTTCTTTGGTCATTAAAAATTAGTAGTTTTTAAGTAGTGAAAATAAATATTAAATTTGTATTTTCAAAGATTCTTGCATTCAATAAAGCTATTTAGATATTATATTTTTGAAGTGATATAAATACTTTTGCGCTTCTGGGATAGAAATTATTAAAGTTTGCAATATGATGATACCAAAAATGTTTTATTCTCTTTGTTATATAAATTGAATATATGTGTTTTGTTACAGAATGATGTATTGGTCAGATTGGTCCAATGAAATGCAGACTTCTGGCAAAGAACCAGTAATTGGTGGTAAAATCAAATTTGCTTATATGGATGGAAGTAATAGCAAGGATTTCCTTTCTGAAAATCTGCAGTGGCCTAATGGATTGAGTATTGACTATGTGGATAAGAAACTGTACTTTTGTGATGCATACCTTCATCGCTTGGAAAGAATATCTTTAGATGGATCAATCGAAACAAGTATGCAATATATGTACCATAATATTTTTACTTTAAGTTAATATGTAGTGTTCTTTTTGTTTCAGAACAAGGCTAAGTATTAAATAATGAATAAAAATTGATGGTTTAACTGATTTTAAAGAGTCGAAATTAATTTTCAATATTGATCTATTGTATTTAACATTGTTGTTGAAAATCTGATAAGAAATTTTTCTTCCTTATTTTCTTCTTTTATTTTACTATGCTAACTAAAAGGATATTTTTCTCAAACTCGACACTTTATATTCATTGAGAAGCAAGTACGGAAATGCCAAATGCTGATTCTTCATTATAATGTATTTTTAAAACACGATCTTGCCACACCTTTGTCTCTCTTGATTGTCTTGTAATTGTTTGACCTTTTTCTTTGAGCTTCTTTTGTATTCTAAAGATAGTATATCATGTTGTCTTATCTTTTTTATTTATTGAGAAAAACACCCTTTTTCTGCTAAAACAATAATTCAAATATGATTTTCTTTCCTAGGATCTGAAAACAGCTGTCCTTTAAGTATATATCAAAAGAATAAACAGAGTAATAAATAAAATATTTCTATAATATTCATATATGTTATCATCATTTGATTGATCATTTAAACAGAAAATGTTACTAGTTAAAAAATTTCTAAAAAAAAAGTTATATTTTTCTATTATGCTGAGTTAGAGCTATAGTTTATAAAGCAATGTAAAATTAAAAAAAAAAAATTGCTTAAAATTGAGAATTCTCTATCATTTTTTTTAGACTTTATTTGAAGACGTGAATAAGGACCCCTTCCAGCCCCAAGGCTTTCCTTTTGATTTGGCTCACTTGGATGGATACGTCTTCTGGTCTGAATATCAACATGGTCTTATTCAGAAACTGAATTTGAAGAACAAGACGGTGACTACCTTAATTAAAGAGAATCCACCTTTGTATCAAATAAAGATTTTTGATATTGCCACACAAACAGGTTAGTTGGTACTATCTTGCACTTTTGAAACCTTGTGAAGATTTCATGTATTTGATTGAATTGCAAAGTATTATTACCTATAAATATAAGTATATTTAGTCAATTTTGTGATTAATTAAGGTAATTAAGAAAGTTTTTTACTGTTAAACTTCTTCAGTTCTATTTTGGCTTCTACATTTTGCTGATTAAATTAAAAATTTGTTTTTATATTATGTACTTGAAAACAAAATAATACTTATATTTTATTTCATAAATGTAATTGTAAATTTGTAATACTTTATCATTAGATTAAAACATATAAATTGAACTATATTGGTGGTATCAAAACTTTTAGAAAAATAAAAATAACCATAATAATGTCATTAAGACATTAAAGCCTATTTCCTAATAATGCTTCATGAAAATTTAGTAATTTTTGTTCCTGATATAATAACTGAAATAGTTGTATTATATTTGATGTATGGGAAAATGCATAGTTATTCTAATTCGTATGATAACTATTCACTTATATATAATAGCTATTTTAACAATAACAAGTTAATATATTTACTTCTTATTTATCTAAATAAGAAATAAATTTAATTTATTATATCATGATAAGCTATAAAATTAGAGATAGGCTATAGATTTTTATGTAGAACTCTAAATATAGGAAAAATAAAAGTATTTGGCGTTGCCTATTTCAAACTTGTTTTTATTTTCACATACTAATTAAACTTGAACCATATCAGAGTAAGAAAAATTAAAAAGTAATACAAAGGTAATTTTTTCAATAAAACAGTTTTCAAATTGAACTTCATATAATTAAAGAAATATTTTCTTTCACTCTGACTTTGTCAGGTATCAATGATTGCATAGCAGACAATGGTGGATGCTCTCAACTGTGTCTAGCAATACCTGGCAAACATGTATGTGCTTGTAGAGATGGATATTCCTTGAGTAATGATGGAGTTTCTTGCACTGGTATTATTATTATTATTTTTTATTTATTTATTTTTAGTAAATTGAAAAAGAAATGTATTCTTAGATGTGATTTATTTTACATTATTGTTTCTAAAATTAAAAGATAAATGCATAAAGCTGTAACTATTTTAATTTATTAAGAAATAAAAAAAAAGTTTGTAATTGAAATTTTATTGTAAAATGCTTACCATTATAATGTTTTTAACTAGACATGCATGCAAATTCTGCTTACTGAAAGCAGTATCATTTGTTTTAATTACTAAAAAGTTATATTATAAATATATTTTATTTAAAATATGAATTGTATTTAAAGGATCTTCAAACTATACTGAGCCTACTCGATGCAAGGATGAAGAGTTTGAATGTGTAAAAAGAATCTGCGTTGTATTGATGTGAGGTACTTATGTGATGGAGACAATGACTGTGGAGATGGATCTGATGAAGACTCTTCAGCAGGAGGAAAATGTGGTGAGGAAAAAAAAATCATTTTATTATTATTTTTTTTTTTTAATTTTTGTCTTAAGTTTTTTATTAAAAAATGTAAATAGCATTGTTTTTGCTCAAATAACTATTGTTAGTAATACTAATAAAATTGTGTTTTTCAGTTTATTTTTATCAATTGAAAAAAAGTACATGTTTACCGCAATTCAAAATATTATCTAATAAAAAGGAATTAATAAGTGTCTTCATGAGTGGGACTTTTAAGTGTTTATTACCATTGTTTTTAGATACTTATTTTTATGAAAATTAACTCATTCAATGATCTTGTAGAAAATGTATATCACTAATGATACTTTATCTGCATTAAAAGTATTAGGAAAGTGTGAATTGATATTACTATACATACTCACATTACTACATTACTCACATTATTTAATTGAAGACAGGAAAGTTGCAAAGATATGTGTATTGTTCCCATGCACTTAACTTTTGTCATTTAATATGCTGAAATTTAGATTGTTACGTGCAATTTCTTTCTCAAAGTAAAACTATAATTAAATATGTGACTTTAAATAGTGTTGGAATTGTCTTTTTTTTTCCACTAAAATAAGGAATTGTAAATCTACATAAACATGTCCATATAGTTCCCATAGAAATGTCATACTACTAGCCTTCATAGTTTATAGAATAAATGTGAAAAAAAAAAAAAAAAAAATCTTGAACCATTAATTATTCTTTCATTAACATAAAGTATTTTATGCATAATAAAAATTAACTAGGTTTCAAAGATAACTTACTGATTTGTTGGCTTCTAATAAGTAAATTTTGTTCAAAGTATTAAGACGTAGTTAGCATGAAAAATTTATAGTTATTTTCTAATCAACTATTATATATAATCAGAATGGAAATTGTAGTAATTTCTCTTGTTATTTCACATGTCAGAAGATGAAGAAAAAGTGGGGCTTACCTGTGATTTTGTTTAATTGGGACGTACAAATATTAATTAGACTTAACTTTATACTTTTTAACAAGTATAATTCAGAATTATGAAATGGAGCTTGAAAGTAAGCTGTATAGTTTACATTAACAAAACTACATGAAGATAATTTTTCTTACTTGGTATGTTTTAATTTCTACTTACATTAACATTAAAAATAAAAACTTTTCAGCCCTGTTTGTATGATGGAAAATTACATCAGGAAAAATAAAAATGTATAAATTATATGAGGCACAGTGTGATAGACTGTTAGCTGATAATGATGGGTCTTATAGTGATGCGATCTGCATTGATTTATATATAATCTTATATATCAAGTAAAATAATTGATTGCCAATAAAAAGTATTAAATAAAGTAGCCCCCAGTATAATGCACATTTAGGTATTTTGATTGCCTTTTTTGGAAAAAAAAAAAAGTTGCACAAATAAATTTTAAGGTTTTGTTCATAATGCAGGTATAGATTAATGTATAACAAGTGAGAGTATTTGAATTTGTGCAAGTTCTATTTGTAGTTTGATGAAGCGAAATAAAAATTTTTATTTTCAATCCTATTTTGTAATCTTGAATTTCTATTGCTAAAAATTAAACCAGCAATAAAGCTAGAAAAAGTTATTGGTTATATCACATTTTTTTCTTTGCTTCTTGACATGTGTAATATAACAAGAGGCTACTTATGTTTATTAGTATTTACTGCAATGGCTTGTTTCTGTCAGAAGAATTTAACTGTCGTGTGGACCAGTTCCAGTGTGACAACAACCGCTGCATCTCCATCCATTGGGTGTGTGATGGGGAGCAAGATTGCAAGGATGGTTCAGATGAGGAGCCCACTATCGAATGCAGGAGTGAGTATTCTGGCTTTTATTTAAAAGAGAAGAACTTGGAAATGTCAGGCCATTTCATTTTCAGAGGAAATGAATTAATTCAGAAAACATAAAACTAATGCACAATCCATACTGTGCATTTCTTATGAAAATCTGAAGATTATCTGCAGCAAATCTTATCATGATATTTATCGAGAAGATACAATTCACAAAACTACAAGTAGGCTGGTACTAATATTAACATAATATTTTTGACTGAGTTAGTGACAAATTTCAGTTGATGAAAGGGAGAATGATTGGTTAATTTTAACAGTGCCTTTCGATATCGGTTGTAGGTGGTGGTATAAGTAGCATTATTTCACCACAAGTTTAATGAAAGTTTCGGAAAACATTTTAGCACCAGATCAATTCATTGCTTCTAAAGAGATGGAAAATTTATTTATTAGCTTAGTGCTTGTAGTTGCGATAATTTAACTTCTATTAAATTCAAGGCTTGCACTCGCTGCTCTGTTATTATTATTTTTTTTTTTAATTCTATTTACATTTTAATATATGAAACTTAAAGTCCTCTATTTTCGAATCAATTAAATTAAACATTTTGATCGCATGATAATTCTTATGTTTTTAACTTGTTCTGTTTTTATGTGTTTTTTTTATTTTTAATTCTTTATCACAAAGAAATATTAGATGCATAAGTAAATGAATATTTTACAAATGAGATTGATCTAACAACGATAAGATATTGAAAGTTTGCCATAATATTACATAATGTTAATAACTTATTTTTCTTGGATAGTTTCTTATTTCTCATTTATCAATTCTATTAAAAATCTTTTCATTGAATTAATTAAAAATTATTTTGAATCTCTGAATTCATTCATTAATTTTTTTTAATATTGTGCTCAGATAAGTAGTTATTTTTCAAAAACTTTAACCTAATTTTTGACTCTTCAAAACGTAATTCCTGAAAACTATTGAAAGCTGGATTCTTGTATTTTCATATATATTGTTTATTTTGCCTTTATTTGCTTGGTATTTTGTATGGAATAAATCGAATAATTGCCTTTTTTTATACAGTTTTTTTTTTTTTTTTTTTTTTTTTTTGCTATCTTTAATGCATCATATGTTTTTTTTGATTATCAAAATTATTGTTTTGTCATCTATGTTTGGAAAATATCATGATTGTTTAAGATCTCTTCTCTGAAATAAAAATGGAATTTTATAATCTAGCAATTCAGTGACACCAAGATTCGTTGAATAAATTAATTGCAAACATATCGATTGTCATTTATTTTTTATTTTAAAAGTTGATAACAATTTTAAATATAGTTTTGTTTTATTACTGAAAGTTTATTTTGCCAAAATAAACTTGCTTTTAATGCTTTTAAATATATATATTAAAATATTGTAGACTCTTTTAAAGAAACTTTAAATGCCATCATTACATTATACTGGCTGGTATTAAAAAAATTACGATAATTGCAATACATTTTTCAGAAATTAACTAAATTGCTGAAAATATCACTTTTGTCTGATTTCCTTTCATAAAGAACATCAAAGAAGAAACAAATTTATTTTGTATCAAGATAATGATACTAAATACATTTTTGCAAAGTTATGCATTTTGGAGCCATTATAATTATTATTTAAGACTCAAAAAACTCCTCAAGTTATATTAATAAGTTTCCAGTATATCCTATATCCAGTATTTGGAAAAAAAAAAAGTGGCTATTAAAACAAATTGAGATAAATTTTGAAATGAATGAACTAAAAAAAAAATGATGCAATGAGAATTAAATAACAGTACAGAAACCAAAATATACAATTAATTATTTACAAAAAAAAAAAAAAATCCTGTGAAATCATTGCCGAAATGTTTAAAAGCTATCATGAATGCTAAAAGATATTTTATGTAATATTAACTTACAAAAGTAATTTTATTTAAATTTTTTTTTTTTTTTTTTTTTATTGATTCTAAAATGTATTTATTAATTTTTGTGAAATGATTTTTCGATTACTTTTAATTTTTATATTTACCCAAAATAATTTTTGCATTTTTATTGAATATTTATATTAAAGGTATTAAAAATATCCAATACTATTTTATGTTTTATTCACTAATGTATGCCACTATAGGCTCAGAAAAGTTAAATAATGCAGTTGTACTAGCACTAATTGCCCACAGATTGCATGCTACCGCAGATTACAGACAGGAGTTTATAATAGATGATTTCATATAATTTTTTGTGAAATTAAAATAATTCAAATGTCATTAGAAAGGCAAAAAAAAAAAAAAAAAAAAAAAAAAAAAAAAAATTACTTTATTAGTGGAAATTGTAAAATGTGTAGCACATAGTGATTTGATTTGTAGTTTTTGGGAAGTATACTCGCTATTACTGCCTTATCTCAATTTATCCAAATGCTGGTAAAATATAAGAGGAAAAAAAAAAAAAAAAAGAATTAAGGTGAAAATTGAACATTTATAATCGAACTGTTATAAAAGTCAAAATTTATGAATCCATGATGATCTATCAAATATTACTGACTCTATGTTGCACATACTTTCTGAAAATCCAAAAATAAGTAAGCGCCTAATAAAGTTTTATTAATAGTTTTCTTCATTGCTTATTATTTCATGTTATGCTATTTTTGAATTTTGTATTATTTTAATTCATAAATTATTTTTAACATTTATTAAATATTTGTTATTATTTTTATTATTATAAAAATAATGTTTTATTTGTATCAAAATTATTTTTAAATTTATTAAACATTTGTTTTAATACTACAGAAATATGTTCTTATAACTTATTATATTTTACTGTATACTTTATGCAATGCAACTTATTTTCTTATTCAGGAATATTTGCAAAAATTATATATGTTATTTTAAGCTATTTCTGCAATTGTTAATTGTAAGAATTTTATCCTAGATTTGTCTGCCAAAATGTTTAAAAATTGATACATTGTGAATATTTCATAAAATTTTGAAATTTAATTTTTGATAAAAAGTTAGTAAATATTAAATAAAATAATTATTCTTCTATACTAGCAGTTTAAAACAGGTTTTAATAGTTTTATAGGTTTTTGAGTGTCATTTTTAGTTATATAACTTAATATATTTCCAAAACATTAAAGATATCATCAGTCTCCAGCAGTGAAGTAAAAAGAGAAAAACTAATTAATTATAAGCATTCTTTTTAACAGAAGAAATAATCAGGTTATCTATTTTAAATTTTGTAAAAGTTTATTTTGCATCAAATTATAAACTGGAAAGCATAACTGTATTTTCAAAAATAAATCAAATACTTTTTACATCAATATTTTGAAATGTTTTGTAAAAGATCTGATTTGTATGATAAGAATCTTTTATTCAGAGCTTGTTTTGTAAAATTGGAAATTTATATAAGCCCCCCAACATTAGAATTCTGTGAATAAATAATTTTTCTCCAAACAAGATATTTATCTGTTTCCAGATATTAATGCTAACATTGAAATGGTAAAAAAAAAAAACCATAGATAGTAATATAAAGTAGGTTTTTTTAATTTAATATATTAATAAATATTTTTTAAACTTTTTTCCTAGATTACACTTGCAATCCAAATATGTTCACTTGCAAAGAAAGTGGGCGCTGCATTCCTATGAGTTGGACCTGTGATTCAGATATGGATTGTGGAGAAGATGATACATCTGATGAACATGAAAACTGTGGTAATGAAATTTTCCAGTTAATCATAGTTTTCCATTTTTAATTTTGTAAAATAATTTCATAAGTGAAAGGAGGAAATAAACACATCAAACAGGCACAATTTTTAAAGTTGGAATTCATAATTTCGTCAGCTTCATTAAACACTGCATATTTGTTATCTAATATATAAATTTTGATGTGAAAGTTAAAATTTTAAACATAATCCTTAATAGATGTTCAGTTACTGTTTGTTTTAAGGAAGAATGTATTAATGGGACAATTCTTTAGTAGCCTACCTTGAATATGATAGGGAATTTTAATAAAATGATTTGTCATTCCAACACATAAAAGTTTGATACATTCATACTTAGTGTGCTTGTGTTGTAAGCTACATTTATTGTCAGACAGATTTGAATAAAGAGAAGAATGCATAAAGAATTTAAATTTAATAATAATTATATATATATATATATATATTTACTAATGCTTATGTATTAATTTTTTAAAAATTATATCGAAAATGAAATTTAATTTTTTAATTTGTAAGTTTTCTATCAAATGTTAAAAATTCATATCAAAAATGTAAATATTTTAGATTCTAATGTTAATTATTTCACAATAAGAAAAATGATTAACATTCTAATTACTTTGATTTTTTTTAAATAACTGAGTTTATTTATAAAAACCTATTTTCATGTAGAATATCCTGTATGCAAGGCAGAAGAGTTTCGTTGTGAAAATAGAAGATGTGTTCCAATGGAGTATGTGTGTGATGGTGACGATGATTGCCGAGATGGCTCTGATGAATATGCGTGCAAGCAGAAATGTGATGGACCGAACCAATTCTCTTGTGATAGTGGCACACTGTGTCTCACTGAAGATCTTAGATGTAATGGTTGGATAGATTGTAAAGATGAAACAGATGAACAGGGTGTGGTAAGTCCTTTTTTTTTTAAGAATAATTTTTGTATAGGATTATTAGTTGTTTATTATATTTATAATATTGTTGCTAGTTTAGAGCAAAGCTCAAAATTAAGGGAAATGATTCTAACGTGGGATGAAACATGTTTGACTGATTGCAATGGATTTGAATGGCTGTTTATGGAAACATGAATAAATGTTTTTCTTAAAATTATATTTATACTGTTTCCAAAGTCTAAAGAGGTATTTACACAATGAATGAAGAAATAACATGAGTCTGGTTGTTAAAAACTTTCATGGCTAATATATTAAAGATTGTTTTTAAAAAATTAATTGGTTTATTTTAAGTCTTCAACTTTCTCTTTAAGTTTTTTTTTTTTGCAATCAGCCATTCATTTGTACTCTATGTATTGTTTCTCTATGTTTTGAATATTAATGTGATATAATTTTTCTGCTTATTTAATTAAAGTAATTCAAATTTCAGACAAATTTAGAATGTGCAATGTAATGTAAATTGTTTCATATGATTATAATCGGGATGTATGAAATTATAGCATTTAAATAATTTTATAATAGGACAGCAGAATTTTGTCTATAATTCACTTGCAAATTTTGTTAAAGAACAATAGATAAATATACCAATTTGTTCAATTTACTTTTGAAGATCTCAGTTTTCGTAATCCTGATTAATTTATACAATTTTTGACATCCTTCTACCATAATTACTGTTTCACAGAAATTTTCTGATTGCATCAGTAGAGTTTTTTTAAAACACCCTCATTTTTTTAATATAAAATACCACCAGATATACCTGGTGTGCCCCTTTTTCAATAAATAATATAATATCAGGAATTTTAGTAGATCTTATTCAGAAACTTTAAATGAAGATTTCAGTATTGAAATGCTGAATATAATCTGTGAAGAAAATATTTCTCTGATTATTGAATTTTGTTAATATGTCATTTCACACTTTTAGCCTATTAGATTAACTAATTAAAAAAATTAGTATTCATTTTAAATTTTATATAAAAATTTAAATTAAAATAAAGACATTTCATAAATATAAAAAAAATTGAATCAAATTATACAATTTTTGAGCATTAATTTAGTAAATGTGTGTCATAAATCTAAAAATGAGAACAACAGTTTAAAATAATTATAATTCATACAATCTACCAATAAATAAATTCATGCATTTAGTTCCTGTCTATCATTTTCAGCATCATATGACCTGCAGTCATAATTTCTGTCATAACGCATAATTGCTGGTGTTTAAGATAGTAGAAACCAAAAAGAAGATATGCTAAGATTAATAGTTAATGCTAAGATTAATAGTTAAAGTAAAAGTGAAAATATTTTTTTGACGATTTGTAATTTTCATGTTTATTGGATCAGTTCACAAAATGTAGTTAATAATAGTTAAAAAAAATATTTTATTTTAAAATACATACATACACTAAAAAAAAAAAAAAAAAAAAAAAAAAAAAAAAAAAAAAAAAAGAAAAAAATAATTAAATAAAAAAAAAACAAACAATCTTTGTTATTTAAGAAAAAAAAATTTTTTTTTAAATTTCATTAAAAAATCTTATTTTTTACTTTTACAAGAAACAAGCATAAAGAAGGTCTGTGCCAAGGATAAATTTCTGTGCTCAGATGGAACCTGCATACCGAGTAATTGGAAATGTAATATGCGATATGACTGTGTTGACAAAAGTGATGAATTGAACTGCAGTATGTAAACATTTTTTTTTGTTTTGTGAAACTACTTTCTTTATATGAATTGTAATTTTTAACCTGTTATTATTATAGAAGTCATTTGCATATTTTTTATATAAAAGTAAAATGATAGAAAAAAATTATGTTCATTTTGTTAGCTTGTAAAATTATAAATATTTAAAATTTTTTTAATGAGTTATGGAAAGCTTATTATTATAATTTTTAAATACCATAATTTTTTGGTTATAGTCTATGAATTTTAAGTTAGAAAAAACCTTAGAATTATTGGTTCAGTTTATAAAAAAAAAAGGGTACCAGAGTTGATTTTATAAAAAATAATTTTAAAAAATTGGCATTTTAAAAGTGTGCTTCTTTTTCTTTGAAGATAATACATGGAATTTCAACCTGATTGAAAAATAACTGTGTTTTTTTAAATTTCATTCAAAAAAAAAAAAATATGTTTATAGAAGTTGTGGTTGAAAAATGATATTCATATTTTTTTGCAAGCAGTCAATATGTAATATATTCATGCATCAAGGTGTGCAAATGGATAAAATTAATTAAAAATAAAGTGAAAAATAGTTAAAATTCCTTTTTTGGTATACTAAATTAGTAATTATGTTATATATATATATTGATTCAGATATTTTATCTCATTAGCTAATATAAAAAATTGACAAGTTGTCTATTATTTTATTTTGACTAGGATACTTTAAATAGTTGTTTATCAATTATTATTATTTTTTATTTTTATTTTATTGAAATTATTCTTCGAAGTATTTTTTTATTGTATCTTTAATTTATTTTTTATTAAATATGCCAATAAATATTAAGGGTCTTCATCAACTTAAATGTAAATGTTTGTCATTGAAAATCTTAAATTAACAGATATTTTACATATTTAAGATATTAACAAGGTATTTAATGATACTAAACACTGTCTGGAGATTTTCAGCTATTGCTTATTCTATGAGATTGGAGATTTTGTTCCCCCTCCTACTGTAGGGTTATATGTCACTGCAGATTATAAGCAGAGAATTATGGTATGACGTTCGAGAATTTTTCTTAATTTTTACATATGTAGTTTTTCTAAATTATATTTTATTAAAATTAAAGAGAAACGTATGTAGCATTTGACATGATGTGACTCACAGAGATGTTTTGAGATGCTCACCTAAGCTGCTTTATTTCAATTTATATTTAGCATTAGCAACCTTTCTGTAGAAATGTTACTCTTTTTTAAACATCTTCCTTTTAAAACTCATTTGTTTGTACTTTTTATTAGTACTTTATGTTTAGAACCTTCTACTTTTAATTAACCAATCAAATCATTTGTTTTCTAACTTTTTAAATGAAAGGAATTTTAAAAATTGTGCTTGCAGTTGTACTTTTACTGTAAATATTTTTTTTTTAAATTATGTTTTTTAATTATTTTGGTATTAATTTTTTTGTGTGTGCATCATGAGTTAATACTTTCTTTTACAGCCAATGTAACCTGTGCTGATAATGAGCACCTTTGCAAATCAAAAGATCATTGTATATTGAATACCTTTGTATGTGATGGCCACATGGATTGTGCTGATGGATCAGATGAAGCAAATTGTAGTAAGTTATAACAGTTCATTTTGCATTACATTTTGTTCTTGTATTGTATACATTCATTCCAGAAATATTTTGTCCTCTTTCAATTTTTCGTGTGTTAGCAAAGAGAAATGATATTTTTAATTGAAATAAAAAAAATAACAAGTTATCTACTTTTAAGTAAGTAATTTACAATGCTACTTCATAATTGTGTATTTGCTTGCTTTGGGCTTATGATGTATTGATTTAGGGCATCCATTTTAAAGTTCTAATGACAATTCGTAAGATTGTACAATTTCATACAAAAAGTAATCATAAAAATACAAATCTACATATCTAAGAAATTTATTCTTATTATGAGGAGTGATAAAATGAAATGCTAATATTACAAATTTATTCGCTATTTCAGTGTTTGCCGCATGCATCAGTATTGATGAACAGCATATGATGACTCTTAAATTACTTTAATGTGTATTTTGAATATTCTTGATTGCCTTGCTGAATATGAGAGAATATTCAGTAATAAGATTTCACTTAAATGAAAACCTGGGATATACTTTAATTGCTAAATGCCAGTGGAAAGGATACAGCGTAAAGCAAAAATATGATACTCAACAATTGGAATATATAAACAGCAGCTAAGAAAGAAAATTAAATTAATAAGCAATTGTATTGAAAGTGATTTTTGTATGTTTTTGTAAGTTATTTTTTAAACATAGTAATAATGTATTAGGCTTAAAATGACTCTCTATTGTACAAGATCCTAAAATATTGTGTGGTTTTCAAATTGACAAGTTGACAGATATAATACTGTTTAATTAATTAATTATTTTCTGTAGATGAACATGTGAATATATGCAGTTTTCCCAACCACTTTTGTGATAACCAGACACGTTGCATCAACATCACTCAGTTTTGTGATGGCACCAATGACTGCAATGATGGATCTGATGAAGGCGGAATGTGTGGTAAGAAATATTTAAATCTTGCATTTATTTTATATGTAATATAATTAGTAATTTGAAGAAGTTATTTATTATTGCTTAAGTGCAATTTTGATGGAGCATCCTCGTGATTTTATATCACAGTAAAAACTGTAAACAAGTTAAAATTATCTCTGGGAACAATCATAATTATGAAAATGATTTATATAACCTTAAAGTAATTCTTACTTGCAGAACTGAATTTCCATTCAGTGAAACATTCTTGTAACTGTAAAAGTATTATACTTGATATGCTTTATGCTATGTGTTAGTTCCTGCAAGAATGCTAATTTATCTTTTTAGTAAAATGAACTCGTTTTCAGATTTTGGTTACTACAGAAATTTCCTTCGCATTTTCATTCACTGACTTTTCTATCACATTGACAGGATGTGTCGCTAAGAAGTGAAGTCTAAAACGATTTTGATCCATCTTTATTATAGATCAATCTACAATGCCGGATATTCTTTTTAATTCTAGTTATATAGATATTCTCATTGAAACTTAAATCTCTTTCCAAATTTTTATATGCAATTTTTATAATTTTTGTATTTTAATTTAATTGTTTTTATTTGTAATTTTTATGTGTGCGTAATTCATAAAAATGTTATATTTTAGAGAAATTTGTTAAGTATTAAAGTATAAAGAAAAATTCATATGATTTTTTCAATTCTTTAAAATTTTTACTCATTCTGTTAGAAATTCATGACATATTTATATTTTTTGATAGTCAACTAAATTAAAATATGCTTTTAATGATAATTGGTTGTTATAGGTTGGTTGTTGTTATATTGTTTTTTGACATTGTGATTTTTATTAAAAAAATAGTTAATTCAAAATCAGAGAAACATTAAAGAATAACAAAAAATGAGCTTCATATTTATATGCTGTATATCAGTTGAAAATATTTTATTGTGAAGCATATTAAAATCTTTTGTTTCTATGCACTTTGTTGAAATCAGTTCTATTAAAAAAATATGATGAACTTAGTTTTTTACTTTTTTTATTCAAAAGATTTAAAACACTTTTTTTAAAGTAAATAATTTATTGTTAATTGTAAATGTAAAACAATAATCATGTGTAAAAAAATGCTAAATGCATTTTTATTTTTGTAAATCGATGTTAAGATGAGTTGTGGGAATGCATTTCGTAGGTTTAAAAATATTGTTTATTTTTGCAGAATATGAGCAATGCTTCATGAGTCGTTGTATGCACCAGTGCCAGACCACTCCAACGGGTCACATTTGTTATTGTCCTCCTGGATTACAGCTGACGGTTGATGGAAACTCTTGCACTGGTAGGTTTTGGGATATTTTTTTTCAATTGATTGTATAGAAATAAATAGAAAATATATACTTTTTTTGTGGATTTTTTTATGTGTCACATATTTAAAAAAAAAAAAGGGGGGGCCCTGAATGACCGAGTGGTTAGCGGTCTGGCGCTCGGTACCACAGGTTTCGAGTTCGAGTCCCGGCTGTGCCATGGATGTTTGTAGTGGTTCGGAATCCACTTTAAACCTTAGGTCCCAGTCCTATACGATCGTAGAGCGATGCGGGGCATTGTTATTCTGCGTCCGTGTCCTTCAAGTTACACGCGCCCTGGGAAATGCAAAGTGAGTAACATCTGTGCAGAGCTTGCCTTAAGGCATACAAGACCAAGCTGTCTAAGCGTTTGTCAGCTGCATTAGAACAAAAAAATAATAAATATTTAATTTAAATTAAATTAAATTAATTTTAATTAAATTTTTAAAAAAGGAATTATTATTTTTGTTATGCTTTTTTCTAAATAACTACTATTCTGTGTTTTGTAGAATGTAACTTAACATTTTGCGAAATAGCTATATAATTTAAATATCTGCCTTTCTAATGAGTTTCCCAATAAGATATCAATCAATACAGGATTCAGTGTTAGAGGGTTATAATGTTGCCTTTAAAGAAACTATATGCAATTGAGTATCAAAAGGTGATATGTAGCTGTTTGTTTACTAAATATTGTTATTTGTTTTTAATGTTCACAGTGTGAATAACATTAACAAGATTCATTTGAATGTGAATATGCATATAGACATATTTTTAAAAAATTATATCTAATTTTCTAAATAATTAGTTAAAATTGTAAAATTTGCAGTCATTGTTTTTATAAATTACATTCTTTAAAATTTAAGGTTATTAAAATGTATTAATATTTTGGTAACTATATCATCTGCACCTGAAGTTGCAACTTTTATTTTATTATTAACAACTGAGGTTTGACTCTATAGTTGCTTGTAGTTATTTTAGATATTTATATTTGTATTAAAAATAAATTTGTGTGACTGCTGGAAGATATTTTAAATTTTTTCATAAATATGATCTAATATTCCATTTTCTTCTCTGTTTTATCCATATTAGTTGAAACAACTTGAATAATGTAGTAAGATGTTTTTCAAAGATTAATTTTTATCATGGAAAAAAAAATGTGATTACATCGATTCTTTAAAATTTCAAGGATTAGTTTTGATCATATGTTTGCACTTTTAAAAATTAATAGAAAAACATAAAAATAAAATTTCCAAATTTTAACAGTTTATACTTATTTTTAAGAAGTTGAAACCAAATCTAGTATTTTATTAAAGTTGTTGCTAGCTATTCAAGGAAATGTTAAAAGAAAGAATCATTTATGTATTTAATGACTGCAATTTTAGGGCAAATGTCTGTATCTATCTATATATCTTGTTTTAGTAAAAATCAACATTTTTCCTTGCTGGAAGTACTTTATTCTTAGATCAGGTATCATTATTTACCATATTTGTCTATCATAGGTCAGCCTTCCAGTGGCTGATTTTTTTTTTTTAATTAGTAAAAAATTGCCTTGTTAGAGGTTATTATGTATAATTTACATTGTTTTATAATTTTGTTTCATTGTGATAAATGCTGTTATATATATAATATATTTCTTTAATAATATTAAGAAAATTAGTCCCTGTAATGAAAGACGATAAAAAAAGTATCAATTTGCATTCACTATTAAAATAGTTCATGTTTATTAAGCAAAAATGTAAATCAGTCCAATGTTTAAAGTATTCTTTTCGTCTCTTACAGAAATTCCTGCTTGTGAACAATGGGGCATTTGTAGTCAGAAATGTATACAGCTTAAACACAATCATAAATGTACTTGTGAACCAGGTTACTATTTAGAGCCTGATTATTATACTTGCAAGAGCAATGGTAAGCATTAATAGTATCATAAAAATTAGATGTTTAAAATTTGAAGTTTATGTGTCTTTAAGTGAAAATATTGATTAAGTTGTTAAATATTTCTATAGCTGTATGTTGTAAGTAATTATGAAATTTTAATCATACATTATGTAATTTTTGAAAATGGCATTGCTTTATTATCATTAATTTTAACAACTTAATTGCTTTACTTTCTGCATTGTTCTCCTCAAATTAATTTTGAAATTGATTTTTGCTAATTATACAATGCACAGATTCTACAGAGCCTTATCTTATCTTCTCAAATCGGCATGAGCTGCGAAGTGTGGATCTGAAAACTATGACTGTAAAGGCGCTGATTTCTGGATTGCAAAATACAGTAGCTGTGACCTTCTTCCACTCCGACAAGGGAGATCTCATTTTCTGGACTGATGTTGTGGAGGACAAGATCTACAGAGGGTACATCATTTCTGGTTGTGAGTCTAATTTTTTTGCTCACTATGTCATAGGTATCTGAACTTCTCTGATCATCAAAAGAATTTATGCAGTATCAATAAAAAAAAAAAATACAGTGAATATTAGTAAAATTGATGTTTTAAAAATTATTTTAACTGCTAGAATCCAAAGATTAATAAAATTTAGATTAGAAAAAATAGTTCTCACCTTTCTGCTTTTAAATATTTTAAGGATAATGTACTATCTTAGTTTTTAGTTTGAATTTGCGTATTTTTCTCCTCTCAAAATTATGAAATGTTTGTGTAATGTGTTTAAAAATTATGTTGGCAAATTTAATTGCTTATTGTAATAGATATGGTGTAGCAAAGTTAACAAAAAAAATTAATGTGGTGATTGAATTATTCCTATTTTGTAATTATTAAATTTCATATTGATTGATTATTATCATTTATTGTAACTGTAAACGCAAATGAATTTAGAATGATTTATTATTTGGAAATTTTCATGATGAAAACTTACTGTAACAGATAAATCTTCTTTATTTTTTTCAATAAAAATGTTTGCAAATTTGTTTTTAATATTCAACAATAAAATAATGAAAAATTTAAATTGTGCATTGCAGCTTTGACCAACATTGAAGTTGTAGTGCAGACAGGATTGGCTACAGCTGAAGGTCTGGCTGTGGATTGGATTGGGGAAAATCTGTATTGGGTGGAGAGTAATCTTGATCAAATTGAAGTTGCAAAAATTAAGTGGCCAGCATAGGAGAACTCTCATTGCTAGCAACATGGAGAATCCAAGAGCAATAGCTGTTGACCCACGCTTTGGGTAAGAAGTTTATTAAGGATTTAATTGTACTTTTTTAAATTTTATTTTACATTTATTCTAATATGAAAATGTGGAGTATAGTTTTTGAATTTTTTTTAGAAAAGTTAGAGCAAAAATAAAATGCTGTTTATATATGAATTAAATGATTTTTTTAAATTAAGTATTCATTTATTAACCCATGGTAATTCTTTATTAAACATTTTGATATTTTAAGATTGTTTAAATTTCTTTTGTTGGCAAAAAATGAAGCATGCATTTTATCAGCATTTACTTTGATTTTCTAGTCTACAAGCCAAGTTTGTAATTTGTTTGATATATTTTTAGAGGTTTTTAATAATAATGTGTGTGTACCTTTTGGTGCTCATACACCAAATGTGTTTGCTGATCTTTAATTTTGATGTTGAAAGCTTCCTCTGACTTTGAAATTGCTACTGTTTATGGAAGTTATTATTAATTTGAGTATGAAAATTGAGATTTATTAACTTCTAAATTAATCATCCATGCCAAACCATAGTAAATGCTTTTACTATATCTTAGGAGAAAGAGTAGTGTAGTTGCTTTTGTATGTGTAAACTCTCCATGCATTTATAATTTTATTCTTAAAAGCTGATGTGAAGTGTTGTTTGAATTCGAATTATTCTGATATGATGATGATGTCTGTGCAAATCACATATAACATAAATGATATGTTCGTAAGTTTAACTTAGACTTTTGAGAAGTGATATATATCTGTAGTTTTGATTTTGTTTGGTCTCTGTTAGATTCGTGTTTGAGAATAATTGTTTGTTTTCCTTTTGGATTGGAATTTTAGTATTAGATTGGTTATTTTTTGCATGTAATTAAAAATAATTATTAAGAATAGGATATAATTTACCGACAGGCTTTTAATAATTTGTTATTGTGAATACATTTTTACAATCAGCAATGGTAAATTTTTTTTTTTTTTATTGATATTTTCTAGATGATTAATAAATTTTGTTGTGATTCATTTATGATTTATGAAATGTCTTTCAGCATGCTGTTTTGGACAGATTGGACACATCTGCTCCTCGCATCGAAAGAGCCTCTATGAGTGGAGAAGAGCGGTCGATTATATGTCGGGTCGATGATGTTACAGATGGAGGATGGCCCAATGGACTCACATTGGATTATAATGCCCAACGAATCTACTGGATTGATGCTAGGTATATATTGAATGTTTTCAATGGCCTAATACATGATCTACTTCCATTTGTTAGAAGAAAAAATCTAATAACAATTTCATTTTATTTGAGCATGTAATGTGTAAAATCTTGTTATCATGTGGTGTCACACTCTTAGGATTTTTGTGTATCCATCATTAAATATGTAAATGCATTTTCAGCGGTCTATAAAGAGGTATTAAATCGTAGGATTAAAGTTTTTAAAATGTTGAAAAAGTGTCTGTTAAATCTCTTTGTTGAGAAATGCAGTGAAAAACAGTCTTTAGTTCAGTGAAACAAAACATGTAACATTTCTTTTAGACACTATTGTTTCCTAGAATTCATTTTAAATCTTGACGGATTATTAGTATGCTTCTAACAAAAGAAATCTGAAAAGTTGATTGATATATTATCTTTATAACAGAAGATTTTCTGCCAAAATGATCAGAATTTTTAAATAATAATTGTTGTATTTAATATCTGTGAGGAGTTTTGTTTTTGTTCTTTGCAAAAAACTTGTAAAAGTAATTTTGGTGCTTTTAGATCATAGCGACACATTTCATAATTTGGTTGTTGACAAAATATACAGCCTCAATAACTTATTACTTTTTTTTTTTTAAAGAAAAATATCTAAGATTCAAATATGTGGACATACATGTCTTTTCGATTGATTAATGAGCTCATTAAATTTGTTGATCACCGAACAATGGAAGCATCACTTTATTGGATCAGTGTTGATTCTTGCTCTACAGGAGTTTGAAACAAGTATCTCTGGATATAACATATGCAAGATATGTGCCACTCTACAAACACTCAAACTCAATGTTCTTATCAACAGTTTTTATAAATTTATTTTCAGCCTAATCAACATATTTTTCTTCTGAAGCCTGCTGCATAACAACCAAGTTTCTTCAAGCACAATTTCATTTACATTATTACATGTGATTATTTGAGGTTATTATGTTTTTTTTTATATGTACTAATTGAATATCTTTTTATTGTAATGCATCTGTTATAGATCCGATTCCATCCATACTATCACCTATGCTGGAAAAGACCACGAGAGATCCTTCAGCATCATGAGTTCCTCTCACACCCTTTTAGCATCACACTCTTTGGAAATTATGTTTACTGGACGGATTGGAGATCAAATTCAGTTATAAGGGTAAATGAATTTATGAAAAACTGACTTGATAAAATGATAAATATAATTAAAAATTATTGTTATTGTAAATGTGTGAAACTTTTATGTGGTTGGAACCTTCATGTTATTTGTAATTTTGAGTGTAGATTTTTTTTTTATATGAGATGCAATTAAAAATGATAAGTAAGCTGTATAATTTCGAAAATAGGTAGATGTAACATATTTCAGTTATTAAAATGCTATATCAACTGTTTCTGTTCTTTTAAAGACATGTTTATATAAATATTGTCATTGTGTTGTTGAAAATGCTGATGAAAATCTTTTTTTAAAATGGTAGATATATAAGATCAGATTAAGTTATAACTTTAATATTGTTTTATTTATGAGTAATTAATTAATAAAATAGTATAATTATCATATATTTCAAATATATGCTGATCTGTTCATCCGAGAGTGCTTTTTTTTTCTACAAAAAATTTACCCAAAGTTCAAACCCCTGTATAAGTCGAAGCCTCCTGTTTGCATAAGGATTGTATTCAAAATTTCCAAAGTAAAATAAGAGAATGAAATAATTTTCATTTTCCATTGTTATTTTTATGTGTTAATTATTTGTGGTATTCTATTATTATTTTGGTGTGTGTTTTGATAGTTTCCATTAATCATGCACAAAGTTCCTCATAACAGAATTTTCATTTTATCAACAAAGTAAACAATCTAGAAAAATAACTCATTTTCTCAAAACGAAGTCATTTTATTTAAAATTAATTTTTTTTTCATAGTCATAAAAAATAAAATGCTATATTTAGCAATTTATTACTTGTAGCTGACTATGAAAAGAAGCTTTTTGTGATATTAGCAGATTCGTATATAAGTCAACTACTATCATTACGCTTTTAAAAAAGTGTAAAAATTTTCAGCTTGTACATGAAAATATAAGGTATATCTAATAATAATATTTAGTTGTTTTGCTAGTTTTATTTTACCCTTTAAATCCTCTTTTCTTATTTTATTGTGTTTTCTTTTACTATTTTTTGAAAATATTTACTTGATCAAAAATTACTTTTATTTTTGAATTGTCAAATGCTTTCAGTTGATGTGCTGATAGTGCACTACTTTTTTTTTATTTATATGTAGACATGTATGATAAGCATAAGTTTTTCTCATCCATTTCAGGCCAATAAATGGAATGGAACAAACGTACAAGTAGTGCAGCGAGCTATCACACAACCCTTTGATATTATCGTTTATCACCCTAGTAGGCAACCCAAAGGTATAATCTTCTATTCTCAAAATAAACTTTATAAAAATAAATATCTTTATATGTTTTTCAGTTTTTACTCTTTCTACATCCACTTTATTGACTAAATTTGTCCAGATTATTCAGGCATGTTTTCAATATTTTATTATTCTCAGACCTAGTACATTCCTGAAAAAAAAAAAAATATATATATATATATATATTCTGAAACGTTCTAAAATGCAGTAATCCGTCTTAAAATTTTTAAGCGATATAAAAAAATTTCAGATTCTATCCCATGCTAAGACAAACAAACTAATCATGGGGTCTTTCCACCAATTGGTAGGAGGAGTGATTTCGCATGAGTAGCTAGCATTTCTTTCTACCAATTAGGGAAGAAGGGAGGATGTAATAGAAGCAACTGACATATCATGCTAGATAGTGTGCTGTGGAATAACCATGTAATTCAATGGAAATATGTTATGGTTTTCCAAGTATGTGTGTAGCTTTCTTGGAAAAACTTTAGAAATTATATGCTTGTTTGTTAAAAAAGCTAAAATGGGAAGATAAAACGTGAATGATTTCTCATATTTACTATTTCGTAGAAATTCCTAGCGTTCCACAATAATAGTAACTATGTAGGTGTCGCCTTGTTAAGCAGTTTCTTTTAAAATTCAACTTAAGTCTAAATAACTTGTGTTCCACAACTGCTTCTCCTTTGTATATCTCTCTGTGTTTGTGTTTAAAATGCCAAGGCATACGAAGTTTATAAGCAATGGCTTCAAAATAAAATTGTTAACTAGCCTATCGGTAAATAGTGTGAAACTTGTGAGGTTATCTATTCAGCCTATTGCCGACTGTGCAATAACAAAATTCAGTGTCACAAATATGGGATATGCTCAAGTGATGTCTCTCTTTCAAAAGCAAAAAGAATCAATTTCTTATGAAAAATTCCTCTGACCTAAATTTTTTCTGAGAATTCCATTGGGTGCAACTAAGGAAAGTTATTGTTTAAATAAATAAAAAAAGAATAAACTCGATTTCAGTATGTAATTCCTTTTGTGTTTATTCATTATATTAAGATCGATTTAAGTATGAACAAACTAGAGAAACCCATGAAAATATCCTTGTTTTTCCTAAAAAAATGTTTTAATACCATTGCTTTTTAAAGTAAAATTAATTAAATATAAATGAGATCTTGCTCTTTGTATTCATTAAAAATAAAGTCAATGAATAATTAAAAAATGTATATATTATAAGTGTACATAGCCTCTGAATTTTCTTTTTATAGTCAAATATAAAATATATTATTTTATTAAATAATCTTCGTATAACTAGTGAAACTTTGTCTTGAAAATTTTTAAAAAGGGTGTCCTAAAATTTTATTAAGGGCATGTACAATGTTAGTATCATAATCGGACAATCCAGCAACCATAAGCACAGCTAATTGAATAAAATTTGATTTCTAGAATGGTTTTTTTTTTTTTTTTAAGGGTTAATATCTTGATAGGAGAGGCATTCGACAAATGTTGCCTTTTAACAAATAATTAAATCTGGAATTCAAGGGCTTGTGAGAATAGCAAATGTTCTGTTTTATTTTACCAAGTTGTCATAAGATGAAAAAAAGAGGGATGAGGATTTACTTCATACATTTCAGTGAAATATTAAGCAAGTAAAAATAAATAAAAATTCTAAAGATGTAAAATAAAAGAAAACCAATAGTTGAATTTTGAACTATTTATTCTAAATGGAAAACTTTAAAAAGTTTTTAGTAAGTTCTAATGTTTATATTTGTTAAAGAGACGAAAATCTAGATTAGTTTCACAGTCAGTTATTATCTTAATTTTGTTGAAAACATTTTTTAATTATTTTTTGCTTTATTTCTGATTATCAGTACATAATGCCCATCCTATCTTGCCTAACTCCAGTAAAAATGTTGCTACCTTCCAATATCTTAAATTCCTAACATTTTCAAAATGCTCATTTTTCACTGAATCTTCTCTGAAAAATTGTTAGGTAACATTTATTCACAGAAAAGATAGATAAGAAACCTAAGAAATTATTTCTTTATGCATATAAACATATTATTTTTACAAGTGGGATCTATGAAACGGATAAGTTCAGAAATCTGTTCTAGTAAAACTAATGATGTGCATTTGATAAACGTTATATTCTTATATTTTGCTTTTATTTTTAATTAATTTAATTCATGAATTAACTTACTTTTAGGAAACTTTTCTAATCCTTGTAAAGATAACAATGGTGGCTGTTCCCACCTCTGTTTACTCAACTTCAACAACACACGCACTTGCGACTGCCCCCATCTCATGAGCCTGGCTGCAGATAAAAAGACCTGCTACAGTTAGTATCATTAAGAGACTTCTTTTCTTGCATAGACTTTTTGTATGTACACCTTAAATACATTCTTCCTTTAAATATTAAGAATCCATAAATAAATATAACTCGATCACTGATCATGTGTAAAAGTGTCTAGCAGCAAAGTCGGATGGATTCAAACATGACATTTCAGTAGGGGAAGAAGGAAATTCTGAGATATTTTAACCACATTAAAACAATTTAAATTTTTAATTAAAATTTTATTTTGATTATATGATATTAAAAGTAACAGTGATAATATGTTGTGATTGTGCATGCGTTGATCTTCAGTAGCGATTCACTGCTGCTCTTCAAAAAATGCTTTTGTATACTATTGTTTGATTATATCTGCTGATGAACTACATAACTCTAATAACAGATGTACTATTGGATATCAATAGCCACAAGCTGGATGGCATATCTATCATTCTGTACTTAAATTATTTTAATATTTTTATAAAAAAAAAATATTTCTTTTTATAAAAATTATAATTTTTTTTTTTCAAAGAACAAGCATACATTTTATTTTATTATGAATATTTATAATTTTATTCAGTTTAGTTGTATTTCTTTTAAGTTTTCATTCTATAAAAACCAATGTTAAAAATACAAAGAATTAAAAATGATATTGTAATAACTTTTATAAGATTATAAATATGATTATTCCTGCTATCTCTTTGTTATGAGTCTGTATGTGCCCAGCTTTTTCAATTTTAGCTGCTGCTATTAAGGCATTTGTTTGCATCCCAAAAATTTGTGAAATGAAATTCTGGAAATAAGATCCTGATTAAAAGTTATTCTTATAGGGCACATATCGTTAGATGAATATAATTCATTTTTAGTAATTTATATATGCCAATTTCATATATTTGCAGTTTTAAATATATTCTCTTATATTTTTTTATTCTTATAAAAATAGTATACCAATATGTCCAATTTTTTGTTTAGTTTTGTAATTTTTTGCTTTTTTTTTATTTTGTAATGAAACTAAATGAAAAAAAACATGCAAACTTTACTTGCAATCATTATGTTACAAAACATTTTTTAAAAAATGAAACATTTCTGTGATTATAAAAATAAAAATAGTATACCAATATGTCCAATTTTTGTTTAGTTTTGTAATTTTTTGCTCTTTTATTTTGTAATGAAACTAAATGAAAAAAACATGCAAACTTTACTTGCAATCATTATGTTACAAAAACATTTTTTAAAAAATGAAATATTTCTGTGATTTATAATGATGAAATTAAAAAACGAACTACCATTGTAAAAACAAATTATAAGAAATTAGTTTCTCATTTTCATTACAAATATTGCTTTTGCACAAAAATAATTTCAAAACATTTTATATCTTAATGTCCATTGACACTGGTAAAAACACATAAAAAGTTTAATATGTTATAATTATTATTTTCATAATTTTGTTTAATATTTTTAATAATTATTTCAGAAAAATTTGACTAAAATCATATTTTTAGAAAAGTTTTTTTTTTTGACCATACAGAAATAAAAATATATATATTCAATAGTTCATAAAACAAAAATTTTAATTTTGGGAAATCAATTTTTAAACCCCTATATCTCAGTTTTAATCAGATCTCTACAAAAAAATTTATCATAAACTAATTTCATCATGCTGAATTGGCTGCATTGAAAATCTCAGGTTCCATAAGGGAAATATTTTGATTTAGTAGTTAATTAATTTTGTCTATAAGTTTGTACTCTTCAAACCAGCTTGAATGGTACTTGTTTGAAGAGCTAATGATAACTACGAAAGTTTTTAAGGATGTCCCATTAATTTTGCTGCCATTGTGTACAGAATATATAAGTATTGGGATTGTAGGCTGCTTATTGAGGGAATGTGACTGATTTTTTTTATAAATTGTAATCGAAAATACACCCATGTCCATAAATTAAGGATAATGAAGTTCAGGCAAAGAAAGAGACAGAAGCAAAACAAATTTGACTTATTTGCAAAAAGTCTATTTATTAAACAAAAGGTAAAGAAGAGCAAAAAAGATGCTATATGTTTTACATAATTAATAAAAATTGCGATTTTTACACCCTGGAGCAAATTTAAAAAAGAACCTATTTACAAAAAACAGTATAACATGGTTAGTATGATGGTTAATATGTCTATGTCTCCCGGACGATGCAATACAGGCCTTACAACGCCTTAGGCATACTGAGTATCAAATTATCAATCTGATCTTGGGGAATATTACACCACTCATCAAGCAATGCCCTCCGAAGTTTCGGTTGACAGGTGGGAGGGGGTTGACAGGCTGCAATTCGTCGGCCAAGCATATCCCACACATGCTCTATTGGATTCAAGTCCGGTGAGTATACTGGCCAATCTATACGGGTGATATCCTCAATTGAAGGTATTCGTCTACAATGTTTACACGGTGAGGACGGGCGTTGTCATCCATAAACAGAAATTCAGCACCCATGGCGCCCGAAACAAACGTACATGTTGTTCCAGAATGACATCCCGATAGATGTGGCCTTTCCTCGTTACACTCTGAACATGCAGGCCAGTTCTGGAACCAAGTATAATTCCTCCCCAAACGAGCCATCCTGCACCACCGTAACGGTGTCGTTCAATGGTGTTCTCTTGGTGGTAACGGTACCTGGCGCTCTCATATGAAAGTCCCGGCTTGAATCAGACTGCAAACTAAACCTGGACTCGTCGGAAAACATCACACAAGACCACTGTTGCGGTGTCCACAATGCATGCTCTCTACTCCAGGTTAATCGCAGGCGACAGTGAGTTGCGGTAAGTGGAACACATCTGACAGGCCTACGAGCATATAGACCAATGTGCCCTAAGCGTCTGTACACGGTCTACCTTGAAACTGTCTTGCCGGTAGCTGAAGAGAGCTGACGAGACAGGTCTGATGCTGTGCTCTGTCTGTTTCTTTTGGCAATAACTGCTAAATACCGGTCCTCATTCGGCGTTGTAGCTCCACAATGCATGCTTTCTACTCCAGGTTAATCGCAGGCGACAGTGAGTTGCGGTAAGTGGAGCACATCTGACAGGTCTACGAGCATATAGACCAATGTGCTCTAAGCGTCTATACGTGGTCTGCCTTGAAACTGTCATACAGGTAGCTGAAGAGAACTGATGAGACAGGTCTGATGCTGTGCTCCATCTGTTTCTTTTGGCAGTAACTTCTAAATACCGGTCCTCATTCAGCGTTGTAACTCGGGGCGACCTATGCTGTAACATCTACTCACATTACCATCATCTTGGAATCGTTGCCAAAGCCTGGAGATGACACTCTGGGCAATTCCAAGTTCCTCGGATACTTCCAGCTGGGTACGTCCACATTCCAGTTGTCCGATAATTCTACCACGTAAAAATCATCCAAATGCTTCCTTTGTGCCATAACTATGCGGTTATTGCACTGAAAGGCTTTTAAAGCGCTTTGTGAACAATTTTATTTCTTTGCCACCATTCCTTATATACCCCTCTCTTACACTCTCGTCTTGTGACGTATTATCCGCGCCATCTGGTGGTTTTCCTGTAATTTGCATATTCTTCTTCAAGATGTGTGTGATAATTCTGAAATTTTTATTTTAGAGTTCAGTTTCTGTGTGATTCTGAATTATCCTTAATTTATGGACATGAGTGTAGAATGCACATGCTTCCATCTAGAATAAGCATACAGATTTTAGATTAGAGTTTTTTGTTTAGTTAAAGCTTCTTCTTAGTCCTGAATTATCTTTGTTTTTTACTTGTATATTATCTGCTAAAGGCACCTGAATAAAAATTTAAGTACAGTGTATTCAATAAATATTTACATTGAAAAAAATTACCTCTATTACCGATAAAGTTGACCTTAACTGTATACAAAAAGTTTAATAATTATATTTGTTGTAGAAAATGAGAAAGTCTTACTGTTCACACGTCAAAATGAGATTCGAGGTGTTGAATTGACCATGCCTTATTACAACATGATCCCACCCATCAGTTTACCAAAGGTTAGTATTGTTAATGTACACTTCAGTTCTACCTTAAAATTAATGTTCTAATTAAAAGATTATATTGTTCAGCTGCATAACCATTATTTAAATATAGTTAAATTTTCAGTTGGAGAATTGGTTTTGTCATAAAAATCAGAAAATTAAAAAATATTTATATCTTTTATTAACCTTTTTAAATTTATTCATTATTTATCTACAATTGTAATAACTTCTTGATTATATTATTATTTGTTTAAGGTAATGAAAGTGCATCAGATTGATTTTGTTGCCTCTCGTCATCAGATCTTTTGGTCTGATTCTGATTTAAGTGAAGTGAAAAGAGCTAATTTATCTGCTTCTACTGTTGATACTTTGATTGATACAGGTGAGTCAAACTGGAATTTATTTCTTTTAAAATAATCATAAATCCGTTGATTTTTTTTAACTGGATTTTTTATAATATACTCAGCAACCATATAATGTTAAGTTTAGTTGGTCAAATTGTTTATTTTAAAATTTACATCTAGTATTAAACATCATAACATAACTCTTAAAGTTTCAATTAAAGAATTATTAACTTCCCCTCTTAGTTAGTAATTCTTACTTTATATTCTTTTTTCAACTAATCAAAATTATCAACAGCAACGAAGATTATGTTAATAAATACTTTCTCGATATAGCAGTAATGAATAAAATATGAATTTCATTAATTAGTGGTAATTGAATCAAAGTAGTTTAAGTAACAGCTTGAAATCTTTGCCTAAAATATTATTCTAAGACATTTTATTAAATTTTTAATTTGCAAATGTTTACTTTTTGAATTTTAAAGTAGTTTTAAGCATTTAATTAACATTTCATTATTTTTTTAACATCTTTTGATAAAATCTCAAAAAGATGTTTCTTTTATCTATATTTTTTTTCTAAATTAATAGTATTAAAACTGCTTTAAATAGAATTTTAGCATTCTGCTTAACTTTCTCAGGTGTTTTATGAATATTTTTTAATAACATTATTTAGTGTATTTCGTAAATATATCGCAAATATTTTTTTATATCTATCCTAGATTTTTATTGTTGTTGTTGGAATGAATTCCATTGAATATTTTCATCCTGATAATAGTTCTATAAAAATCTCTTTTGATTTTAGTGTTGGAAAGTCCTGATTGCTTTGCTGTGGATTGGGTGTCAGAGAATCTATTTGTGTGCTCTTCAACAGGAGACTCTCCTGGACGTATCCTGGCCAGCAACTTGGATGGCGAATACATTGTCAACATCATAACAGAAGACTTGCATAATCCTCGGTCACTGGCTGTGGATCCATTTGAAGGGTAAATAAAATGTATAAGTTCTGAAATTGAAACAGTTGTTGAAAACATTTTTTACGTCACACATAAATTATAAATGTATGTAACAATAACTTCAAACAAAATTTATAGAAACAGAGCAACTCAACATAAGAAGAGAATAAACATAGAACATATTTATTTAATGACTTAACAATAATTTAGCAAATTATTGTAAAGTCATTAAATTTTAAAAGGCAGGCTTAAAAATTACGAAAATTAACAATTTAAAACAAGAATGTCTGCGAAATCACGTAGGAAAAAAAAAAAAATTTTAATTTTTTTTTTTTTTTTTTTTTTTTTACTAAATTATTAAATAAATTTTGTTTATTGTAAATGTTTAATTCCACTTGTAAATAAAAAAAAAAAAAATATCTTTTTAAGAAAATAGGATATCAATTAGTTTAATTATGCAACTAACTCTAATGCATGAAGAAAATTAAGTGATTAAATATTAAAGAAAAACAACTTTATTTCATTCAAGATAAATAAAGTTAAAAACAGTGTAATTTTTTAAATGTTACTTTTCTAAACAATTTGGTAGTTTTTAATTTCTACATGAATATTTGTTAACATAAATGAAAGCAAATGATTTTCTAACTGAAGTTACCCTCTTAAACAAATTAGTTAATCTGATATAAAATATTTCAGTTTTTATTTAACTTAAAAAGAACTACAGTAATCTCTCTTTAATCTGACATGTTCAGTACCGCTGCTGTGCCGTATTTTATAGGTTATTGATCTTCATTATTCTTTTCAGAGAGATATCAAAAATAATGTAATCTAGATAAAAATTTAAAAGATTAAAACTTATACACATTAAACAAGAAACACTGTACTGAAACCTAAACTGACAAATTACAATAAATACTGGGAAAAAATGTGAGTATCATTGTTTGCCATCTGGCAGTCAAGGCCAATAAATGCCTAAATCCTTAAAAATAAAACAAGAATGCAAATATTCTACTGGTGCTGGATTATAGAATGTGATGAATCATCAAATGACAGACTTAAAAAAGGTTATTGTATTTAGATTTTTTTTTTTAAACTTATGCATCAGTGTAATAAAGTTTTTAAAAATATCAAGGAAAACATAATATAATAATTTATTAAAAATTAATATTCAAATTTTGATTATTTTTATTATAATTTTTTGTTGTACAAATATTTTGCTGTGTGATATACATAGAAATATGATACTGGAACCATACTCCATAGCAGTAAAGAGATCATTTGATAAAATATGGGTCATGGTTTTAATGTTAAAAAAAATGCACTCTATCGAAATCATGTATAGTGACAAAAGATCCTATGCAGTCATGATTAACAGTTTTTCTGCTACTGAATGTATGGAGAAATATAACAAGATTTTGAATCAATTTAAGATTCTTGAACAACTTTTTTTAAATTCATTTTTATTCCCATACAGATTCTAATATATGTGGATGATGCAGTTATTATTCTATGATTAGATATAGATTCAGAAAGCTTTATAAAAATACCTTCCTTTAATATAACAGAGGTTATTCAAATAGAAATTAAGATAAATGCTGAAAAACCGAGATTTTTCAAACAAAATTAATTAAAAAAATATTTTAATTGCTACATTCTAACATTTGATTACAAGGGACCTGATGACTGAGTGGCTAGCGCTCGGTACCACAGGTATCGGGTTCGAATCCCGGCGTTGCCATGGGTGTTTGTAGTGGTTTGGAATCCACTTTGAACCGTAGGTCCCGGTCCTAACAGGATCGTAGAGCGTTGCGGAGACATTGTTAGCGTCCGTGGCTTATCTTCAAGTTACACGCGCCCCTGGGTAGTGCAAAGTGAGTAACGTCGGTGCAGCCCTTAAGGCAAAAAAACACGGTCTATTTGCCAGCTGCATTAGAAAAAAAAAAAACATTTGATTGCAGCACCATAATATCCATGTAACATTTATTCATTTAATTCTTAGGATTTTAAATATTTTCACGTGTATTATATAGTTTTTAAGACAGCATTATTATTTTTTTGTCCAGCATATTGTTCTGGTCTGATCATGGTAATGTACGTGAACACCCTGTCATTGAAATGTCAAGGATGGATGGCAATGATCGTGAGCTTCTTCTTAGTGGATCTTATGAAAACAAAGTGACTTTTGCTATGAGTAAGTATTTTAATTTTAATTCTTAACTGTTACTTTTACAAATTGATCACTCTGTCTCTTATTTGAAACATAAAATATATTAAAATTTTTAACCAATTGGTAAAATCGACCCTTTTAGGAAATTAAAATAACACTATTAATTTTCAGCTCTTTTTTTTCCCCCTGCACTTCTTACCCAATGTTACAAATTTATTTATTCCCAGTTGATTTAAAGAAATATATATATATAATATAACACTTTTCATAAGAATTTCCTACTACATTTTTTTTTTTTTTTTCCTTCTAGGTTTAACTTTAGATTTTGAACATCCTAACAACTATCTCTATTTTGTTGATACTGGACTTAATGTAATCCAACGAATAGAATTGGGATCAAAGAAACTGGAAACTATTCCCATCAAACCGGAGCACATCCAGAGGCCCTCAGCTCTAACTATCTATTATGATAAACTTATTTATGCAACTTCTGGAGATAGCTGTATACATTCAGTGGATAAACTTACGGGCCAAAACCACACAATTTTGCGTGAAAACACAGAAGGAGTCTTTGGGCTTAAAGTTTATGATGAACAATTACAAAACAGTGAGTTATAATAATTATTTGTATGTTTATTCTACAGTGCAATTATTATATTGAAAAGTTCATGTTTCAGTTTAAATAGAAAAATTGAGTTAATGACATTTAGGATATTTATTATTTGGCTTTTTACTAGAGTCTAAATGAACCATTTTTACATTAGACAAAATACCAAATAAAAAAAAAAAATATCTGAAAAAATATGTACTGATGCTGATCTTCCTAAATTAAGACTGGTAACAAAAAAAAAAAAAAAAAAAAAAAAAAAAATCTACCAATGTAGAAGTTATTAGCAAAATCTTTAACTAAATTCATTGCAACAATGAACAAAGATTTACAGTTTTTAAAAACTAAACATAATGTTTATTGGAGTTTGCTGAGAAATGTGATTAAATACAGAAAATGTAAACCATTTAACTGAAAGCACTTTTTTAAGAAAAAGTACATTGTAAAACTATAAATCAAATTAAACATCTTATAATAAATGTTTATATTTTAAAATTATTTTATTAATACTTTTATTAACATTTTATAAAACGATCATAAAATAAATTTTAAAATGCATTAACATTTCTTTTACATAAGCCTCTACAAGACAAAACAATGTGCAATTATTGAAACAATGACTATTAAAATAACAAATTTAAATTTAAAATAAAGCTCAGATCTATCGTTTCTAAAATGAACTGCTTTATATGTAAAAAGAAATTTAGGTAATAATTAATTCTTCATTTTATTAGGAATGAATTGTATCGCTTGCTTGTAACAAATACAATAATTTTCTGAGTTTTTGAAATATTAAGAAAAATCTTGCTTAAGAAGTTTTATGTTTTACCAAAAGTTTTGCCTGAAGTATACAATTTTTATCAGTTTGATAACAGATTTCTCAAAACTAGATCTATGGTCAATAATTATCACTCATTATATAATTTAATTATAAGGAAGTGACTACTTACAAATGCTGTTTAATTTTTAATTAAATACATGCAGATAAACCCATTATGTATAAAAAGTCATAGTATAATTCAAAAAGATGCAAAAAAAAAAAAAAAAAAAAAAAAAATCGCAATAATTGATTAAGGATTAGAACAAATCACTAGTTTATAACACACTTAAAGCACAGCAGACTCTTGCTTCTAATAAGCTCTGAAGATTTAAAATAATGATAAATAAAAAATTTTTTTTTTTTTTATAAATTGATATCTTTTTAATTGTACTGCAGACTTGTTTAATGTGTTTTTCTGCAGCATATACTCTGCATTATAAGAAAAAAAGGTATGTTGAAAAAAATTTAAATTCTAGCAGGAGAGCAACCTTTATCATAAATATAACAGTATTTATTATTATTTGATGTAAGTTTTTATTTTATTAAACACTAGATGAATTCCACTTGCATTTGTAATAGTTAAAAAACAAAAAAAATTTTACTGATTAAAGGATGAACTCGAGTTACTTAACAATAAATATAGTTTCTAAAATAACAAATCTCAAAGCTATGTATATTCAATATCACTCTTGATATATATATATATATTACCAAAAAGAGAAAAAAAAAATATTTAAGTTTCAACTTGAACATAAACTACAATGAGGGGGAACTCAAAAAATAAATAAATAATAAAAAAAAAAAGATAATAGAAAAAGAACCTTTTAGTAAATAATCAGTTTGCATTACAAAAGCATGAAAATAGCATTTGTTATGCATATATTTGTATGTGCTTCATAGTTAATCCCATAAAAAAGATGAAATTTATATAAAAAGTGAAATTTATTTAGGATCTAAAGCATAAGTTGCAGTGATGTGAAGCTGAAAATCAGCAAGCATCCACAAACAATGAAAGTTAAATGGTAAAAGCTAATAAAATGGCACATAAAAAAAAGAAAGAAAGAAAGAAAAGAAATATGCATAAATGTTAAAATAACTGAGGAACAAATCATGTAAAAAATTAGTAAAAAAAAACAACTACAAATAATTTGTTAATATTCTGAAGATGCTTTATGAAGGAAAACATATCTTCAAGATATTGTAAACCATATGATTTTTTTTTCTTATATACATATTTGTGTTATTTTTTACTGAAAGATTGTCTAGTTTTATTTAAAAGCATTCATAAAAAATATAAAGACAACTAAAAGTTCTCCTAAAGATCGGAAAATTTTGAATAGGGAGCTTTTAAATCTATATCTTGGGTTCATGAATTTCTCATTATATATTTTATCCTGATAAGATATCAACAGTTATTTTTTTTTTTTGAAAGAATATATATATTGTATAATGTAAAAATCTACTATATCTATATATTGCTTGTCTGAAGTAATATTTTGATTTATACTTCAGTTTCTAATTTTGCTGTGAATGATATTTCTCCAAAATGATTTTTCTGTTCTTTTCGCAAATGATTTTCCATTAAAAATTCATACTAGGAAAATTTTAAAATGAATTTTTTTTGCACATTAATTTGATGCATTTATTGTATGTGATGTATTGAACCATCATGTGTAGTGATTGTTGTTGAAATAATTTTTTTCTGATGGGGGAAAACAATTACAAATTAAGTAAAATTAAAATTATTAATTAAATAATTACATTAAAATTAATTATTTTATTATTACTTCATTTTTTGTATGCATGTAAATAGTAAATCTTTAGCTAATTAATTTATACAGTTGATTTGTAAAATTTTAATATTAGCATATTATATATCAAACATTTATTATTGAATGTTTGTAATCAATAGAAGATAAATTTCTTTAATTTTATCTACTCTGTTGCCTAGGGTCGAACTAAATTTAAGATCAAAATTTTATTTGAATAACCTCCTTTTTAAATTCATAATATATATTGCATGCATGAATTTAAACCTTTCATCATATATTTTAGTAAATAATTCTTTGTATTTTACTTGTGAAATTTTACTTTTAAATGTTAAAATTTTTTTTTTTTTAGGGGAATGTAAATATTTGCTCATTTAATAATGGCAACTGTTCACATTTATGCTTGCCTGTATATTTAAATGAGCGTGTGTGCAAGTGCACTGTGGGTTTTCATGTGGATCCTTACAATGATACCAACTGCATTGGTAAGTTTATTGAGTTGAACAACAATATCTCTAGGAGAATTTTAGATTATTTAAGTTATCACATTTTTAATGCTGAGTGTATAGAAGTATATATAATTGTGTATAGCTTGAAGAATTTTAGTTGTTTTTAACATTTTATAAACAAATTTCTAATATATATATAATAATATGAATGACAACAAAATGGAATGTGCAACATTTAATAGAGAGCAATGAAATTACATTTTAAAATGCATAATGTTTTTTTTCTTCCCTCCCTCTTCTCAGGGTGGCTGGTGCTCGGTACCACAGGTTTCGGGTTCGAGTCCCAGCGGTGCCATGGACGTTTGTAGGGGTTTGGAATCCACTTTAAATTGTAGGTCCCTGTCTATTTAGCCTAAAGTGTGCACAAGATAACCGTACAGCGACAAACCAAACCTCCCTCTTTTATTAATTTACTAGGACCTGTCTAGAAAATATTGTATTGCATTTCAGAATAGAGGAATTTGGTTTTAAAATCTGACAAGCACAATTTGGCCATGCAAAAATTTGTGTGTTTGTGTGGGTGTTATGTACAATAAATATGAAGACAAAATCATTCCTATAGGCACTAGAAAGCAGGTCACCCCTCTTATCGATGTTTTCTGTACAAATCTTTATTGCCTTAAAAGCAAATGTTCAGTCATGCAAATCATTGTAAATGTAGGGCTATTTGTATTTTATAAGCTAATAATTAATTTGGCATTTATAGAATTTCTTAAAGTGTACATATATTTCATTGCTTGCTATGCTTTTGCAAAAATATTTTTCCTTATAGATTTTAAGGTTAAAATAATTAGATTATTTTAATTTTTAAAAATTTCCTTTTTAATTCACAGTAAAAGTGAACTCATTTACTGTTAAAACTGAGATGGTTTAACTGTTTGTGCATCATATCTGATTTTTTTAATGCTTTAATATTATTTTCTGTTGTTTTATTATTCATGTATAGACAATTAGATTATTTTAACTTCAAATAAAAGCACACAAGTATACACATTGTTGGCATATGCAATAATCTTTTCGTTCCCTGTGTCAACTATGAGGTAACTCTCAATGAGATAAATCACTGTGCTGGTGTTGTACCTGCATACAAAACTGCAGCATATGCAATATGCTATTTTCCACTAGTCTTACACATGTTTTTGAGCAATCCATTTATAACATTCCAACTTTAAAAAAAAAAAAAAAAAACATAAAAAATGCAAGAAAGCAAAATACTCAGTGAAAACACTAGAATACTACACAAATTTGAGTAATTCAGAATGAAGGGATATTTTCGTTGAAGAATCAGATGAATTAATGAGGAATCTAGTGATTCAATTTCGGATAATATTGATGATGAACCAGTACATAGTAGATGTATATAGGTGTCCATGTAATCTTCCAACTATTAAGCATTATTGAAATCTAATTAATTCTACAATTTTTTTTTCAATCTTTTGTTAGTCGAAACAGGTTTCAATTGATTTTATGATTTCTTCATTTTATAGACAACCTGTAGAAATAGATGATAGGTTGTACAAAATTATACCTATCTTGAATCTTTTCATTAAAATTATGAAGGACAAGTATGAACCAAACCAAAATCTCAACATTGATGGATCTCTGATATAATTCTGAGGAAGGCTATTCTTTTACCAATATATCAGAAATAAGAAACATTGGTATGGCATCAAATTATCTGAATTACGCAACTTAAATGGAATTCTATTAAAAGTAGGCATTTACTGAAGAAAATCTGAAAATATTGACAAAAATATTGGTCATGGCAATTCAGATAGCTGTACATTTGATGGATGACTTTTTAGACCTGGGATATAAATTGTAAATGTCCAATTTTCATAATTCCAGATCTTTGTTAGATCACCTAATACTCCACAAAATATATGTATATGGTACAAATATACAGTATCAAAAAACTGAAGAAAGATGAAATTGTTTGGAATAGAAAAAGAGTAGCTATTGTTTGCAAATGGAAAGAGGATCATGTATTGCTAATTATATCCAACATATGCACTGTGTGGAACTGGTTGATGTCTGTAATCGAAATGGCAAAATATCGAAGAAGCCCAACATTATAAGAGACTATAATTATAATGTAAGTATGTCTGGAATTGATTTATTTGATCAAATGCTAAGTATTCAGCACTTAGAAAAACAATCTGTTAGCCAAAGAAAATTGGCTTTCATTCATTTGAAATTTACTTTTATAATGCTTGTCTTTTTGTATTCTGAGTGCAAAGGAAATAAAATGTCCTTTTCGAAATTTCATGAAAGTTTGTAGAAGTCTTGTTTGGATGATAAATGAACTTTGCAAGGAACCCCCACCCCACCAAAGCTTTTACCGATTTTCATTGTTAGGGAGCATTTTCAATAGAGAAGGATGCCCTACCAACATAAAAAAGAGTTCATTTCTACATCTGCCATTTAGAATTCATACGGGACAGAAGAGGAGGCATGAAATGAAATATTTTGGCACATCATGTGAAGAAAAACCAGCACTTTGTCTAGAAAATTGTTTTAAAACCATAATACCTATTAAATTTTCAGCATACTATAAAAATACTAACTTTTATTTGTTATATTCCTGAAAATATATCAGGAATGGATATGTTTCTGTGTTCTAAACATTTACTTATTGTACCTATATTTTGAGAAATAAATTTCCCATTTCAGTATGCCAAGTTTATTATTTAGCCTCTTTTCTATGCAGGCGGCTAATATTAATAATTTTGCCTAAATTTATAATATTTTATGAAAAATTTATTATGGATGTTCTTAAAATTTGTCATATATAATAAGTACTGTGATGTACACAGTTCTGATTTCAGTTATTATTTCTAAAAAAATGAATACTTATTCTGTTTAATTTAACAAATTTCAAATATTATATACATGGTATGAAATTCTTTTTAGGAACCAACAATTTTGTTTTGTATTCTTCCAACTTGGGAATTCATGGCCTTCCTCTAGAGACTCGCTACCTGTACTCGAACGTTCAAGTTTTGGCACCTATTTCTCGTATATCGATGGCTCATTTCCTTGATTTCTATGAAGGTAAAAAAGAAATCAACTTTCTATTAATAATCTGCACAGAACTCTAAAATAGTGCAATAAATAATGATTCGTCTGTAATGTGGTTATATGTTTATTTTTTTTTTATGTATTCCATAAATATATTGGTTCTGATCTTATAACTAGTGCGATTCTTTCTTTTGCTACAGTACCAGCTACAGTTAATTATCATAATTTCTTTGCTTATAATCTGTGGATTATATGATTTTTATAAAAATTTTCAAAATGCAACATGCATCATGAATCTGTGTGCTTATGGATGAAAAAGGTCTAGAATAAAATCATATAAAAATTAAAAACACTTAACAGAAAACCAAGTGTATAATTAACTGGGATATCAGTCAATATTTTCATCACCTTCTGTTAAATATAAAAAGATTACAAATCATCAGAAAAATATCATCTCGTTTATTTTCATTATCTTTTTTTCATTTTTACATTATAATAAATTTATAAAATTTTTGATTCTACAACTATTTTCCTTAAAATTTTAAAAATGTTTTGTTAATTTTGAATATAAAAAAACATAATTTGATTGGCATATGCAGTATGTCAGAGAACAGAATCAAATCTCATGTTGATTATAAATAAAAAATTTCTGTAAATTATCCCACTTTTGCATGGAAATATATAAATATAGATAGACTTCTTATACATGATCAGCAGATAAAAAATGGCCTCAAGAAACGAGACTTGGTGTGACATATTATTAGATTTTCTGCTTTATCTTTACTATAACTGTTTCTTGTTTCTTTAGACAACATGATTGTCTGGTAGATCATTTACACAAATTTCTTCTTTTTCTTAGAATACTCTCTACAAACATTACTAGAAAGCACATGTTTTATTGGGTTTTTCCCATAGTTTTTTCATTCTTTGTCTGTGTTTTTCTTTTTGTATTGTATTTTCTTTTTATATCTTTTGTATTACTTTTAGTATTATATAAGGATTAAAGTCTTATATAGACTGTGCTGCATTACAATAAGAAATTAAAATAATCTGAAATAAAGCAATTTTCAATGATTATACTATTGGAATCAATTATATATTTATTGTTCCTGTATGTGCAATTTAAGAATTAAAATAGAAAAAGAATATTTTTCATTGCAATTTTTTTATAAATTTCAAAATTATGAAAGTTAAAACTAGTTATTATCTATGATGTCTAAATTTTTGTTAAAACAAAAATGTTTATATGATACAATCTACATGAGTGATTCCTTGAGTAACTAAATTATTTTCATGAAATATATGATTATTATTTTTATCTTGTAAAGTCAATTCCACATTCTTAATACATATTAAATGAAATTTTTGCTTGTATCATAGTAATAATTTTTATTTATGTAATTGTTTTTCTCAAACCATTGTGTTGTTCCATAAAATTAGTTGTTTCTTAAATATCTGATTTCTTTACTACAGTTAGGAAGTTAGAAATTCAATTTTTTTTTTTTTCTCCCACAGCTGAAGGATACATTTATTGGACTGAATATGATGCAGGAACAATCACTCGAGTAAGACGAGACATGACTGGCCGACAAGTACTCATCAAAGGGAATTGAGGGCATTGAAGGGGTTTAGCATCGACTGGATTGCAGGTCAGCTCTGAGCAATTTTTGAAATTGTCAGACTTCAGTATAATAGTATCATAAAATGTTACAATTATTTAAAAAGACAGCATAAAAAGGAATGAAAAATACAATTATTGATTCTTACAATAATCTAACCTGAAATTAAAAATTATATTAACAATATGAAGGGGAAAAAAAATATATGTTTTTATTACTATATGTGTTAATTGTTGCTATTTAAAATATCTTTTTTTGTTAATTTATTTAATGCAAAAATTCATTTTATTCAATTCATTAGCTGCCAAGAAGTTATTGACTTTAACTCACTGGAAATAGCTCAAATGCAGTCAATCTAAATATACATGCATAAATAAAATATATATATATAGTATGTATACTAAATATATATATATATATATATATAGTATATACTTTTGTATTCTTGCATATTTTTAAAAACATAATAATATATATGATGAAAAAAAAAAATTTTTAAACAAAAATTTTATTTTTTAGTAGTTTGATACATTTAAAATGATACAAAATTTTTCAAAAAATTAAAAAAGATTGTTGATGATACCCAATCCAATTATTTTATTATGAAATATGCTTCTAATACTGTTTGATTTAAACTTTTTGCAATTTTACCTGTGTAGCCTTAATGAAAAAGTATATCACATTGAATTATTTAATTAAATATATTTTCTTTTTCTTTTTTTTTTTTTTTTTTTGTTTCATAAATCGAAAATTTGACATGATACAAGTCTATAATTCATCTTAGTAATCATCAAAATGTGCATTGTGTAAATAATTGTGAGTGGGTTATTATATTTAATTGATTTTAATTTGTGAACTGTTAATTAACCATTTGCTTCTTTGTATTTCACTCAGGAAATATGTATTGGATTGATGGATCCTTTGGTTGCATTGAAGTGGCTCACTTGAATGGGAGCAATAGATATGTCGTTGTGTCTGGGAAAATGTCGAAACCAAAGAATACAATCGTTCATCCATATAAAGGGTAAACACTTTCTCTTTTCTCACCCATCTCAATTAAAGTCAAATTATGTTTCCGCACAACAATGTTCATATATATGCGTTTCAACGATATGCATATACAAAACTTTTATATTTTCTATGAAATGTTTGGTAGGATAAAAATTAATTTATATTTCTATTAAGGTTATGATAAAATATTTTAGGTAATAGTTTGCTTAGTATGGAGATAATAGAATAATAATTAAGTATTTATTTAACAATAGTAAATAATTCATATTAAGTATTAAGTAGATAATTCATATTAAGTATTACGTAGATAATTCATATTAAGTATTAAGTAGATAATTCATATTAAGTATTTATTTAATTCCATATTACATTAATAGAATAATAATTTTTATTCAATGCATCAAAACAATATAATTTCAAAGAATTTAGCAGTTCAAAAATTCAATATATTAAAGTAATTGAATTTCAAAAGAAAATCTGTAAATGAGAGACATGCAAATGTCAATATTACATATTAAAACAATTCCAAGATTTCATTTAATATAGATTTTTAACAAAAAATTTTTCATTTTCTCAAAATATTTATTATTGTATATTAAACTGTTTATTGTTGCTGTAACATATTACTAAATGATAAAAATATTTATTTAGCAAGAAAATAAAAATTAAAACTTTTTTAAATAAAAAAATATTAAAAAATTACGTTAACATTAAATTAAATTTCTACATAAGAGTTAAACTAATTTTATTTATTTATAGAGATAAGATTAATGTAACTAAAACCGAAACAGTTTTTGAGTTTATTGTCTCGGAAATTTAATTTTAATGTTTTCCATTTTATTAAAAAAGAATTTATCATTTTTTTCATATTAATTTGTTACATTTTTTTTAAATTTAAAAAAAATGAAGTCTAGCTCATATATATATATTATTCAGTGTTGTATTATAAATATAACTAGCCATCATGCATCTTTAGATATATAAAAAAATCATAATATTTTTATGCAGGCTAATGTTTTGGTGTGATTGGGAGGTCCCTCCCAAGATTGAGATGGCAGCCCTAGATGGAAGCCAACGACAGGACTTTCTTAATTCCTCTCTCCAATTAGTTCAAGATCTTGCCATCGACTTTGAGATGGACATGTTGTACTGGACGGATGCCCGTACTCATACCATCGAACGCATCCATCTGGATGGCACTGGGCGAGAAGTTGTAGCTGGAGCATCTATCGTCGAAAAACCTCTTTGTGTTGCTATCTACCAAAACCATATTTACTGGACTGATATGTTAGTATTACTTTTCATTTCACGAAAAAAAAAAATGCTCTCAGTATAATAATAATTTTAATTATTTTGGGAATATAAGGATAATTGGCATTGAAAATAAATTCTCCATGTCAGGGATGTATAAATTTGTTAACACCAAGAGACTTATAAAAAAGGTGCAAGGAAAAAGTTATTTATAATTATAAATACAATTAATATGAGTTGTATGTTACTCTAAGGAAAGGTATAAAAAGTAAATAAAACTTAATGTATTTCATTGCATTTCCTTAACAAATCTTACAAAATTGTGTTTGATTTTCACAATAGGAAACCCCAAAATTCATTCCAAAAATTTTACTGGCCTTTACTGGTTCTTAATTTTTTGATTTAATAGTATTCATGAGTATTGTTCACTCATTATGTTGATGCAGAGAAGCTTGTGCGATTTATTGTATTATCTAGCATTAATTTGTTTTCTTATAAAAATTTTGTAATTGAGTAAATTGTTTTTAAATTTTGCAGGTTCATATATTCACATTCTATTGATGATTTCAACCTGCAATTATTCAGTTGTGCATTCATGCAATATAGGAAAACATTTACGAATTAAATCATGTAATTTTAAAATGTTACATAGCTAAAGTTAAAACTATCATATGTTGAGACAAGTGCTGACAAATAAAAATAGTCTGATTACAATTTATACATCTTTACTTTAAGTATCTTTGAACTTACGATCTAATATTTTGATGAAAAAATATTTAATTTTTCATCTATATGAAAAAATAAAGTAAGGTTTAAAGATCACCCAAATAAAAGTGAAACTGACATTAGAGGATCCATATTTGAAAGGGCAGAATGTTACAATGCTCTATAGAAGCCTCAAAATAATACAAAAGCAGGTAATATCAGTAGAACATGATAATTGACAGTGAGCCAGTAGGGAAAAAAAGCCATTGAAATGATTCTCCAAATGTTCTCGGTGTTCATTGGTTCAATTTTAAACAGTGGAAAATGTAAGTTTGGGGGAATTTATCCTTGTATTCAAAATATGTATAGGATTGTGTATTTATCACATATTATAGTATTCTGGTGGTTTCATTGAGGAAAAAGCAAGTTGGAAGATGGGTCAAGTATATGTGATTATCACCCAGTAAACATTTCCTACAGTGGTCAATCAAATGAGTCATGGAATCATCACTAGTAAGATAGCAGAATAAGGTGTTTATTTTTTTACAATATAACACTTGTCCCCTTGTTGCTACCATGGGCTAAAGATTTAATGAATTGATTTGATAAGAAGTCTTCGAATATGACTTTAGCCTTAGCAGTGATCGCCCTGTTTTAGATCATCCAAGAAAACTCTTAAAGGGAGAGATATACAAATAACAATGAAGTCGGGGCTGGCATTGAAGAATGGTCCCACACACTGACTCTGAAATTCTTTGTTCAAGGTATTCACAATCTTTTGGACCATTGTCTGTTTCAGTTTTCATGGCAACTATGTCTAGCCATTATGTTCCATATGTATCACTCTTTATCATGTATACCTAACTCACAGTTGCCATTTGTCAAACCGACAGCAATTTCACTTTCATTTGACGATTTGTATATTTTATGCTTGTGATGCTAATTTAAAGACATAACAGTCTTCAAACATTGTTAATTAATTAAATAATTTTTTTTTATTATCTTCTCCTTATATTTAAAACAGAAGAAAATGTTACATTAAAATTTTTTGGCCAAAATTATTCACCTTTAAAAGATTTTGTTAGCTAATATACTGTGTAAAGAAAAGTTTTTTTAAGTGAAACCTTTTAACTTCTAAATGAAATAGTATCAATTTCTGCATTATGCTGAAGATTATTGAAATTAACAATTTTTGAGTGCATTGTCTTGTATAATAATAATAAATCTTGCATTATATATATATCTATAGAATAAAATATCATTGCATTTTTCATTAATAGGTATTAATTTGTCTAGTTAGTTATTAAATATATTGATTTTATTATAAAACTAGGATTTAAAATGATAATGAACTGTTTAATAGCAAAGTCATATTGATTTAAATTTAAAATGGACAGTTTTAAATAATGTTTTTATGTTGCATTTGTTTACTTATTTTTTGGGTCATTATCCTATCTGTTTTTCTGCAGACAAAAAATGGGTGGAGCCATTTTCAGAATGGACAAAAATACTGAAAGTAATATTGAAATGATTCGGGAATTTCAAGAAGATGCATTAAAAGACATCATAATATATCATCCTCGAAATGTATCTGGTATGACTTCAGTTTTACTATTTTATAAAAAACTCTTTAATCTGTTGCTTTTTTATTTATGAAAATATCACTGATATGGAATATGAGTAAATAAAAATTTTTATCTGAGTATAATGCAATATATACTTGCTGATTTTTATATATATATTGATGTGTACATGTATGGCCCATATATTTCTATAAATATATTGACTGTATATTTGTATATTTAAAAATACATTAAATATTGATCCAGCATATTTTTCTTATACAATAACCATTCTTGAGTGTGTTCTGGACCCATGCGCACACCATTTTCAATCCAACGGTAGGTCGTTCTGGTTGACAAATTTAGTGTGCCCATCCTTGGCATGAACTAAAAGTTTTGGTACAGCTTTGATTGATGAATATCAAACCACTCGCCCCAGTTTGGAAACCAAAAATGGTTCCCAGCAGGCTGCTTCAGCCTCATATCTAAAGTACTCAAGATCAATTTCTTTTTCTGTATTTTTAAGGCATCAAAAAACATAATGTATATTAAGGCATCAAAGTAAACAGGATTTATTTTGGCATTAAGAATGATTATCTAATTGCTTTTCTTTTTTCTTTAAATGTATGTAGGTGACAACCCATGTATCCGCAAGTGCAGTGAAGGAATATGTGAGGACGAAGGGACTGTGTGGGATCTAATCTGTGCCTCTACAGAGGAAATTCTTCATACACGTGTGCCTGCTCTCATGGACAGTTGGCTGAAGATGGACACTCTTGCAAAGCGTATGAAATGATAATTTTTTTTTAATAATAAGATATATTTATAATTGTTGTCGTTTTCATTTAGTCTTCTTTTACATAAGCAAACACAAAAATAGCAAATAAACTTTTATTTTCACCGCATTTTTTAAGAGCTACTGCCCTTGTTGAAAAAGAAAATAACTTACACATGTGTATCACTCTGTTGGTCTCTATAGCATATATATCAACTATTATTTCAACAATAATTTTTATCATTATTATTTTTTTAATAAATTTGTTCATCGATAGTAGATGGCACAGCCAGTGCTGACATAATAGCTGATATCTATGACACAGAGTCCAACATAGTGATGCACAATTATGAATTTTACAAGTTTTTTTTAAAGAAAGGTAATAATAAAATTACCAAGTTATATTTATGTGTTATAGTACAAAAATAGACATAACACTCTTCATATAATCATTATCTATATATAAATAAAAATATTAAAGTTATATGATTTTGTCCAAATAATTCTTTCAAAGTTATAAAAAAAAAAAAAATTGAAGTTCTTTCAAAATGTTAGGAATAATAAATGTTTATATTTCATGATGTTTAATTCACGAACTGTTACCTAAATAACCTCATCATTAAAAAGCCTTGGGGTTTTACACCATTTAAATCATTATCATTCGTATGAAATCCCCATGGTTTGAGTTGACTCATGTACACTGCTGTGATACCGAATTTGTCTAGTTCCTTTTCTTCCACTTGAGTCACTCAGTAAATATCGTTGGAGAGGACCTTAGTCATAATTAAGGGATTTCTATAATTTGCTTGGGTTTTAATAGGTTCTCTTATTGATTTCGATGGACGTCAAATAAGCACTATTTCTACTTGTTTAGAAGTCGAGTGCACCATTTTTAATTGTTGCAATTCTCTTTAATTTTATGTTAGTTCTTTTCGATCACAAAGCATGTTTCTTTTTATCTTCTTTTGGATCAAACCACACTTTCAACTACAATTCTTCAATGGCTTCTATCATTATTACTGCATTATTCAATATTTTTTTTTTTTTTTTTTTTTTAAGGACTATTATCTATTGATCCTTTCTACCGTGTCATTGCCCATACAATGTTGAAAATTCAGGATGTGATTTATAACTTGACAATACTATTAAAATTGATGTTATGTATAACATGAGCTTCTATCACTTATGATTCTGGCAAGTAATCCAAAATACAGAAACTTGCCTGTAATTTTTTTTACATACTTTTATCATGAGAAATTATGTAGTTAATCACTGCATTTTGTACATTATATTCCATTCAATGTTCTCTTTCATTTAATTTGTAATTTTGGGCTAAATATAACTAGTGTTTTCTATTTTAGGAGCATTTATTTTGTTGATTTTCTTGTTGTTTCAAAAGTTACAAAATAAATGAAGAACTGAATTAAATATATTTATGTAGTCATTATTTTACTATTGGAAGTTCATTGCATAAAATTAAAGTTACTCTAAATTTTCATCATATTTTTTTAATGAATTAAATTTTTGTATTTAAAAATAATAAAAATTGTTTGTTCTGGTTTTAGAAAATAAATTTTTATTAATACATAAAGAATTTGAAAAATATTGTAATTTATTTAGAAATTAAATTTTCTTTATATTAAAACTATTATTAACAAGACTAGTTGTGAATAATTAGGGTTAAAAAGAAAAAGAAGTAAAGGTCTTACCAAAGTCCTTTTATTTTATTTTGTATGAAAAGTGAAAATAAAATATTTTTTTCAGCATACGATGCTTTTATAATGTTTTCTCGTGTGCTGAAGATCGAGAGCATCCACATGTTTGACGAGAACAACCCAAATGCACCATACCCAAGCGTCAGTAACAAGGTGCATATGCGCAACGTGATTGGCTTGGCATCTGACTACAATGGCAAGCGTATCTTCTATTCAGACATCCAAGAGGGACAATCAATAGTGTATTCTTCAACGGATCTAATCCTACAGTGCTGGTGGAAAGTGAGTCACTTATTCCAACTGTATTATTTCTAAAACATGCAAATGTAACCTAGTATTTCTAGTACTTGAATAATTATTAATTTCAATGAAAATTCTTCAAAAATATAAGCAAGGAAAGTAACATAGCTTTTAAGAAAATGCCTTAAAAAATAGTGAGACACCATAGTCAAGACAAATTAATTTCATTAATTGTATAATGAGTTGTAATTCCATTTTAAACAGTGGAATATCTTCTAACACAATTTCTAATAAATTAAAATAAATAACAATTAAAATTAGGCAAAGTGGTCATTGCTGTCTTCAATGAGCTCATTTCAAATCAAATATAAAAATAGGATCAATAGTAGTAAGACATAATTCATTTAAGCATCAGTTTAATTTTTATTTAAGAAAATAAATAGGATTAGTGTTATTATTACAATTTTGTAATTGTAAAGTCATTGTTTAAAATAATGCATTATTATAGTTCCATATTCTTTCTCCTAATAGAACAAGGAGCAATAATAGGAAATTTTTAGTATGTGCTTTTCAAGAAATCACGTTTGCTGGTTATGGTGCATCAATTACTCTAAAAAGAGCTACTGTGAAAAAAATGAGTTTGCTATACAATATTTGAACTAGAGATGCATTTCCCAAATTTTCTCATTATTATAGCTGAAAATAAAATTTTTCTGGCACTTTCTTAATTCATTAGAATTTGAATTGTTCGATGTAAACTTTTTGTACTCATTAAAAAAGAAGCATATAAATTAAAGAAACATTTAACTAATCTGTTTAAAAATATAATTTATTATTTTTTATAATAATATTCAACATAAAGATATCACAAAATGTTATATTTATTCATTATAGATTATTTAATGTTTAATATTCTTTAAAGAAGTAAAACAAATTAAAACAGTTGTTTAAACTTACCAATTAAGTATGTATGGACAAAATTATTTATAAAATTATTGCTGGTATTATATGTAATTATGTTAATTGCTGTTTAGAGCAAGGATCTGTGGAAGGCTTGGCCTATGACACTGTACACAAAGACCTCTATTGGACTAGTCACAGCAACAGTTCTCTGAGCCGCATCAACTTGGCCACTTCTAACTCTTCAGCAGAAGTTATCATTCAACTGGGTGTTGACGACAAACCTCGTGGAATAGATGTGGACAGCTGTGCATCGTGAGTTTGCATTGCACCTATGTCGCGGTTGGGTGCATTAAATCTGTAGGTCAAAATGGCCTTCTATCAAACATGAAAAAGAGGGGGGCCACTAATAGGGTAATATAGGGGTTCCTAAGTGCCACTTATAGGAATGCTTGTTCAAAATTGCACTGAATTAATTTCTCCAATATAATTCTTCAAAAAAGAAAAAAAAAAAAAATGTAAAGGAACATCTCTGTTCTAGACTCAGTGATGTAGTGCTGAATAGTGTAGTAGTAGGGTTTTACCTTTAACTTCAGATTGTATAAATTAAGATTTATTAACCTTTAATGACAAAAATTAAATGTGAAGAGATGATTAAGATATTTATCTAAAAGTGTTTTGAATTTTAACAATGCTGCATGTAAGTAAAAATTAATATTTATAAGATTATTTTTTATATTTCTGCGTTGTTAGAAAAGAATCAGATAACAATATAAAGAAAGAAAACTGCTTTTCTTATGAAAACAATGTAGGAATAATTTTCTATTTTTGTAAAAAAGGTCCAATAATTCATTTTAAATACCAAATAGCTCTGAAGCTCCCTTAGCTTAAATATATCCTTAATATCTTGTAATAATAAATAGCTTTAATATTTTGTTACATTGTTTAGACAAATTATTTAAATATAACATGGATTAAGGTTTTGCTTTTAGTTAAATTGATATTCAGCTAAATATTGGCTTGTCAATAGTAATTGTTTTTTTTTTTTTTTTTTTAGCTGAAAAACTGAATAAAATAGTTTTTAACTCAAAGAAAAACTGAAGTTGATGTTATTTAATAACAATAAATATAGTCCATAACTTATAAAAATAAATAATTATATATCTTGTATTAATTTTGCTTCAGTTTCTTTCTTGTTAAAAATATGCTTTTTTATATTTTAGCTCTTTTTTTATTATATATTAGAGCAAAATGTTTATTTGAACTTTTTTGCCTCATTTACCTTCTATCATATTAAAATGTCACAGCCTATGTTTACCTTTGATTTAAAATTGTCAGATTCAAAGAATTTATCAATCTGTTTATTTTATAGGCGTATTTACTGGACCAATTGGAATGCACGGAACCCAAGCATCCAAAGAGCATTCTTGACTGGCTTTGACCTTCAGTCCATTGTTGAAACCAACATCCGTATGCCCAATGCCCTTGCTCTTGATCATAAGGCACAGAGACTCTACTGGTCAGATGCAAGGTTGGATAAAGTGGAACGCTGCAATTTGGATGGTACAGAACGATATGTGAGTTATTTGTCTTGATTTCTAGCTCATTTCTCGCTCTTGATTTCTAGGTATCTTTCTAGCTTGACAAAATTAGGCATTTAATAAGTAGACTGTTTATATAATTTGTTAAACTTGATAAGATTCTACTAGAAATAATTTAGTATTAAAAAAATGTATTTTTATTTCAGTGACTATGTTATTCATATATTGCATTCATATTAAATTATTTTGACACTAAAGAAATACAATGAATAAAAATATTTTTCAAAAGGTCTTGCTGAATGAACATCCTCAACACCCATTTGATTTAGCTGTCTATGGAGATTTTATTTTCTGGACCGACTGGGTTTCTCACGCAGTGCTGAGAGCTGACAAATACACTGGCAACAATGTAGTGACGCTACGGAAAAACATTGCTCGCCCCATGGGAATAGTTGCAATTGCCAATGACACAGATTGTAAGGACTTTGCTTTGTTGTTTATATCAAATTTAAGCAGTTATGCATATTTATTGGATAAAAGTTTTCAAGAAATATTTAAAAGAACAGTTATGCATATTTATTAGACGAATTCAGGAAAAATTTAAAAGAATGATTTATTTTATAGGCACTCTGAATCCATGCCATGTGCTTAATGGTGGTTGTGAAGATCAGTGCAATGTAGCTGTAGATGGTCGAGTTATTTGTACTTGCTTCTTAGGTAGGACTTTTGCTTCCAGATAATCAACGCTGCATTGGTGAGTTTTTTTTTATCAAATCTGTACATTGTTTGTGTGGAATTAATTCAGTAGTTGATGTGATTCTATGTATATAAATTTTTAGGCAAGCAAGCGAACTGCACTAAGGAAGAGTTTGAGTGTGGCAATGGAATGTGCATTCCATTTGAACTCACTTGTGATGGAGTATCTGCTTGTCGAAATGGCACTGATGAAGATGAGATATATTGCAGTAAGTTACTTTCTGATGCTTGTATACTAAACATATAATACAATTGCTAAAAATATATTTAATAAAGTGTAATTTCTTGAAATCACATGCATTTTTCTGAATAAATTAACCAAACTCGAATCTTGCATTATGCTTAATGTAAGATGTTAGTGGTTTGTCCTCTATATTTCTTTTAAAATATTGAAAAATACTTGTTGGTAATTCAAAATAAAATTAATAAATGTTCATTCATATAACAAATAAACAAGAATTTTTATAATTATTCATTTTAAAAGTTATTGTTTAAAGGTGATTTACAACATAATTAGCATCCAACCCTTTTTTAGATGAATGTTCAATATAGAAACCAATTATTTGTATGATAATTACTGAAAACTTTTCTGATACTTGAAATGTATTAATTTTTTAATTGATTTAAACAAACTTATAATGATCATTATAACTGTGAGGGTTATAGATGTCACATGATGCATATTATTTTATCTGGCTTCTAACCTTATTGTAACATTCTAAAAATATATTTAAAAAATGAGATTCTACTTCAGAAGTTGCAATTATAAAAGAAATTAATAACTTTAGCTTCACCTGTATTACATATTTGTCAAAACATTCTTCATTTTCACAGCATATAGAAACTGATGATATAGCTTGAAATGAGCTTTAAAGGCTCCCTTTTTTGAATTGCGGTAAAATGATGGTTAGATATATTAATTGACAATATCGAAAAATAAATTGTGCAATTTGTAAACATACCATCATTTCTAGATTATTAAAAAAATATTATAAATCCCTCATAACAATTCTGAACGCAAATGAATTTTGAATTAAATAATAAAAAATAAATTATATTCTTCAGTGACTATAAAAACTCTTGAAAATATTTAAAATTGAATTTTCTTAGTATTTTTGACAAAAAAAGGAAAAAAGGTTAATGTAAATGAAATAACTACCATTTGTTCTACAAGAATTCGTCTTTTTTAAAACAAGTGTTGTCTTTAAAATGTAATGTGGAAATTAAGTAACTGTTAATCATGACATAAAATTTATTTTGTGCCATAATTTGAATTTTTTTTTTTTTTTTTTTTTTTTTTTTTTATCTTTAGAACTTTACTGTGATTTAGGTTGCAGGTATGTAACAGTATAAATCTTAAATAATACAAAGAAACTTAATTTGATGTAGAAACCCGGATGTGCCCTCTGACTTCTTCCACTGCTCCAACAACCGTTGCATTCCAAAGAGCCGTGTGTGTGATGGACAGAACAGCTGTGGGGATTACAGTGATGAAATTCTATGTAGCTGTGCAGCTGATCAATTCAGATGCCATTTTGGGGACCCTGCATTAGCCAATCTTATCGCTGTGACAATGATCCTGACTGCCCTGATTCCAGTGATGAAATGGATTGCTGTGAGTTGATTAGTTTTTAATTTGTGAATTGAAAATACTTCGAATTGAAAATTTGAAAATACTTCGATAAATAAATCTAGCTATAATGTTTCTTTGATAAATTATCTATATCGAAATTTATTTGTTGACTTAGTATAAAATTTATTGAAAAATCATTCTTTTCATGTAGATATTTAATTAAAGAGGAAACCTTTTTTTTAAATATATTAGAATTTTTTTATAATATATCAAAGAATTAATCATGCATATTCTGTTCAATACATCAGTAATTGCCAGTAATGTTACTTACATTTTTTATTATTTTAATAAATTGTTTATTTTCACCTGTATTGTATTGTGAGTGACAGAAAAAACAGTGAACTTAAAAAAAACTACAAAAAAAAAAAAAAAAAAAAAAAAAAATATCTTGTTGAATTGCAAATGCATATTGAAATTTTGGCAATATAACATTAATTAATATATTAATAGATTTTGCTTATTTAGATGTGATTTCAGTGATATTTTAAAATTATTTTTATACTAGTTTGTTACATTATTAAATATTAATTATTAATAATCTCTTAAAAAAAAAAAAGCATTCATTCTCTTTTCGTTTTTGTATGTAGAACATCAGTGACAAATTATTTTAAGTCCAAGTGTCCTGTTTATAATATTTTTTGAAGTTTTAATTTTTTTAAAGAATGGTAATTTTGATTGTTTGTTTTGAATTATATGTGAAGTATTACCAACAAAGAAAATTTTATCAGATATTTTTCTATAATTTCATAAATAATAAATTATGTCTTGACTACCTTTATAGTTATTGAGAAATAATATATAAAATAGTTTTACAATGACAGCAAGTGAATTAGATAAAAATAGTAAAATTTAGAGTGTTTATTATTTTCCACTAAATATATATAGGAAAAATTTGCTAAAGTTAATGAAAAAAACTTTTGTTGATGTGTGTTTTGTTAATTTAATATTTTGATGTTGATGATTATTCTGTAAATTATGTAGTAAAAAAATTTAAAAAAAAAATTTCCAATTAGTAGTAATTTAAAAAAAAAATGTGCAAATTTTAATTTTGTATTGATTAAATACTTTAAGAATTGAATAATTTGAAAGTGTCAAAGAAATCTTAATCACATTCTTTTCACTTATAATTTTACATATTTACATATAAACTTCAAAATTTCTTATTAAATTCAGAATCATTATATGTATGTGTGTTTGAAATTAATGAATTATAGGTAACAACAAAGAATCCTTCATTTAATTTTTATTTTTCACATAATATAAAAACCATAATTATAAACTGACTTTTTTTCTGTTTTAGCCCAACCTGACTGTTCCTTACATCCTCTTTTTGGGACCCTTATGAGAAGCTAATTAATTGTGCTCACACCACTGCTTGCATTCATCCTGCTTGGATCTGCGATGGCCAGAATGATTGCTGGGATATGTCAGATGAAAAGGACTGTGAAACCAGTAGGTACATTCTAAATGTTGTATTATTGGAACTATAAATCTTATCCATATGCATTCACACTGGCATCACATTTGAAGAAAAAGTCCATAACAGCAGTTTCCTCAAAACTATTGTAGAAATTTTTAATCCAAGTATTTTTAAGATCTATTCACAGGAAAAGAAATTATGTCCCTGTACATTTTATGTTGAATGCTTAAATAGAATAATCTTCAATATTTTTTAATCTGAATATGGCTATAAGGAGGTCGGAGTATAATTGGAGAAGGTTTAGTTATTATTGGAGCATGACAAAAAGTATCCACTGGCGAAGAAATATGTTCAGAAATCAGTCAATATTTATTACTTGCATACAATTACTAATTTAATTAATTGTTACATAATTGAAAAATTTAACTAGTAGCTTTCTTTTGGTGTGTACATTTCTTCTTGTTTGTGTGTTTTTCACCTCTCTGATGTAACAAAAACTTGAGTTAATTTTTTGTTAAGATGGCATACAGAAAGGTTTATTTATTTGTTTCTCTGCATACATACATATTAGTCTGCCAAAATATGGATGGTTCATTTCCCCACATTATCAAAATACTTTAACAGTGATTTGTGTTGTTGCATGAGAATCTACTGGAAATTGAACAGTATATACTGGTGCATCGTGCATCATACTTTGTTTGCATTCACCGTCTCAATATATCATTCATGAGAAAAAAAATTGATGTTTCCATACTTAAATGTAAAAAAAAAAAAAAAAATTTTAAGTATAAGAAATACAAAATCATAAATATTGTTTGCCTGCCCAATTTTTTTCTTCAATTAGTTTAGGAAAATGAATAATTGTAGAAATTAATTTTGCAGCTGTAAGCATTGCTGCTATAGATGAGATCTATAAAGCTTTTGTTCTAATTACAAAAATAATAAATAAATAAAATAAAATAAATGCAATTACTTACATTCAATTTTTTTTTTATTATTATTTCAAATTATGCCTAAGTTAACTATACATTTGTATCAATTCAGAGATGCCAGAGACTTCGCGTGCCCATCCAATTCATTTCGATGCGAGGGGCAGAACTGTGTATCCCTGAGACATGGAGGTGTGACAGAGATGATGATTGCAATGATGGGGACAATGGGACCATCAGCTCAGATGAAAGAGATTGCAGTATGTTTCTTTCCACTTATTAAAATTTTGGTTAGCTAAATAAATTTGTCTATTTACATTTATATTAAAATTGTAACAAAACAAAAATATTTTTAAATTTAAAGTTGCAAGATTATTATAAGAAGAAGAATAATTAAGAAAAATATGAATTTTCAAAACAAAATAAGTTTAATAAAATGTTTAAATACCAACTTAATATAAGTGAGAAAAAAAAAAACAAGAATGCTTTCCTACTGTTTACTAATTTGTTTAATAGCTATTTAACATTAGAGTCTTTTTAATTTATTTTCAAATATTACAATATATACATAATTAGGGATTGCAATATCGGACCAAAAGTTCAATACCTGTATTCGGTATTTTTTAGATCTTAATACTGGTAGTAAAAATTTTAGAAAAAGAAAGAAAACACAGGTGTTCTTTTGTTTTATTAGAGAATGTAAATATCACAAAAAGAATTTGTAACCTATAAATTATAACAGTATATAAAGAATCACAAAAAAATAAAGGAACATCTTGTTTATTTAAATCACAAAAAAAGTGTAAATATCACTATTCAGTCTGTGGCGCAATTACAAAATTTTGAAATGTGATCTTAAAAAACATAATGCATCAATTGTACTATCATTAAGCCGGGAACGTAATTTTGTGCAAAAATTACCAGCTGTCGAAAACGCTCTTTCAGCATCTACACTAGTTGGTGATACTGTTAGCAATGCGCGATATACGTTTTCCAAGTATTTATCTCTAAATCCCTCATCTTCAAATAAATCTATTTCTCATCAGATTGTTTTGGATATAGCTGATTTCTGTATTGTATTTTGTTGAAATATTTTTAGTTATCGCCAATTCCAATTTTTGTTCAAGAGACAATTCCTTTTCACTGTCGACATTATTGCCATCATATTCTTCTATAACTGTACCGAATTCTTCTGAATGTGGATATGTTTGTGGTAAAATATTTTAAGAAAGTTTACTATAAGTTTAATCAAATTTGAAATATTACACACTTTCTTCACAACTACACACACACACACTTTTTTTCATAGATAAGAATTTCTAGTTGTAAGATAAGAATTCTTTCACAGATAAGAATTCTAAATTTCTAGTAAATACCGAAAAAAATGGTATTTAAACTTGTGAGCCATTTGTACCATTTGTTTGAGCCATTTGTACAAATTTGTAATGCCGGTAATTACAAAATTGTACAAATGGTTCAAAATACCGGTATTCGGTATACCGGTATTGCAATCCCTATACACAATATTATAAATAAAAGAGATAATTTTTTAGATATGTTTTAGAAGCTGTGGACCATTTATTTACTATGAAACACAATGTTTTAATAAAAAAAATAGCTTAGAATTTTTAGTCGAACATCAGATTCCAGAAAAAAAATAAGACTTTCAGTGTTATAGTTTTTAAGTTGCATAAAAGGCAAACACACACACAATTTTTTAAAAAATTTTTTTAAAATACTAGAAGTTATTGCCCAGTATTATCCAGCTTCGATAAATAATTAAACAAATTATATAATTTCATCAGAATTGTTTATTTCATATCTCTATACATTTAACACAACAACAACAAAAAGATTAATTAAGCAAATGCAAATTTTGAATATCAACTGACATTGAAGAATTGAATCCATAGCATCTAAATGTGAAGTAAATTCAAATAAAGCTGAATCAAATAATAAATAAATATTAAGTGCAACTCATGAATCATGAGAGTTCATAGATTATTTGTAGAACTATGGTGGCATTTCTGCTTTATCTTTAATAAAAATCACTGACTTTTTAGAGAAAAAAAAATGTAATAACATCAATTTTAATAGTTGATATGTTTTCTGTAGAATATGGTTGCCACTCTGATCAGTTTCAGTGCGACAACCAAGATTGCATCCCAGCTGTATGGAGATGTGATGGCCATCCCGATTGCCTCGACAAATCTGATGAAACTCATCAATGTAGTGAGTATTTTGTTTAGAATAATATTCGTGCATAATTATTTGAATTTCATATACATGTAAAAGCCTATAAAACTTATAGAATTATTTATTAATGCAATATCTATTTCAAAACTGTTATCAATTTTTAATTAAAGATTCATTCAAAATTACATGAGAGCATAGGTAGTAATGAGAATTATATCTATTACTTTATAATTAAAGTAGAAAATGTATTGTTTTGCTTTAATAAATTTCTGGTTTATTTTAAAATTAAGAAACAATGAAATGTTTTTAAAACATTTCATTGTTTCTCTAATTACATTTATTGGTAAAACTTTTATGAGATACATTTTTTTTCTCAATTTCGGAAAACTCTTATTAAAAATTATTAATAAATTTATTGAAAATTAATAATCACATTTCAGATTTTAAATTGTTTTATTGATAAGCATTCACCTACTTGAATTCATCTACTTTTAAAATCAGATTTTTTTTTTTTTTTTTTTTTTTTTGCCTTTTCTGCTAATAATTATTAGCAGCTATATTTGGGATAATTGCATAATTTGTTTTTATTCCTATATAAATATTTATAATATTATTACAATTTACAATTATTATTTATTACAATTTTTTTCAAAAGATTAGTTTGATTAATTTATTATCAATCTTTTATTATGTACATCGTTTAATAGTTGATTGATAATATTTTAAAAAATAAATAGTTGTAGTTATAGAAGCTGCCATAAAAATGTCAATATGGATATCTGATTATGCTGATGTAACAAACTGAAAAGCCATTTTTTGAGCAGGTACCCGGCAGTGTGAAAACCATGAATTCCGATGTAACAACACAGGGCAGTGCATTCCCTTGAACTGGCTTTGTGATGGGGAAAATGATTGTGGTGATAAAGAAGCTTCCGATGAACATCCTGAAAGAGGCTGTGGTCAGTTTTGCATTCTAGATATTTCATCCATTATATTTTAAATCAAAAATACATAAATATTCCAAGGAGTTACATTTTTACTGTTTTCATAGTGATATTATGATATTGAATAAATATTAATACTGTACAAGATCTGTCAAAAAGAAAATGCATTGACGACAATTTACTTTTTTTTGCGAACACCTTGTCATTTTTCATTATTTTACAAATAATAAAGCCAAGCAGGACTTTATGTGTTCTTTCCATATAACCAGTTTCCATTTCAAAATCGAAAGATTTTAAAAATCAATGAGTTTGTGTATAAAATTCTCAAAACCTTTAAAGAAATATTTCAGAAATTGCTACAAGCAGGCAGTATTTTATCCTGTCCCAATATGAATGATAACGTTTTAAATCGAGCAGAGCATCAACCAAAAGTGATTCGAAAAATTGGGTATCCTTCTACATCAACAGGTGATTTTCACATTTAGAAAGTGCATTCTTTGATCCTTTTAATTATCATTTAAATTTCTGAAGAGGCATGAACAAACTCCCATGTCACAAAAGTTTGACTGACACTCTGCAGATGTTAGTGAAATTGCAGTGAATTTATTGTCTTGTCTCTTAACTGATGAGCAAAAATGTATTGCAGTTTAATCAGGAGATGGTAGATAATTAAAATAAGGATCAAATCTTTCTAAAAGTCACAACAGATAATAAAGCAGGTACTCTTGAACATTTCAATCATTGTACTGCACTTTCTCAGTATGAGGACATGGTAAAAAGTACTGGAGAGGAACTAATAGCTTTGACGCCAATATTTGGCATTTGTAAGATAACATAATAAAACAGGTTTCCTGATTGGAGATTGAAACAAAAATAAAGGCAATCGCGGTTATGGTTAGGAATATCATTGCTAATTCAAAAGGAGCTGGTGCTGAATTGATTGAAGGTAAAGCTGATGCTGCTAATCTTTTTGATTTTTATCAAATATTTATTTATTTTTATCTATTTTTATTTTAGGGATTTTTATTTTTATCTATGGCTTCTTAACAGTTTTTTTTATCTACTAGCACACATCAATATCTGATACGCAATCAATTTTGTTTACTTTTGTAAATGTACAATTTTCATAGTTTTCTCTATGCCTAAAAGATTTTTTATTTTTCTGTAATGCTATTACAGAAAAATATTACATCTTTTTTTTTTATTATTTTCATGGAAGTTTCTAAAAATGGTTTTGCCTTAGTAAACTCACAAATTTACTTGTTTGAATAATTAAACAAGATAGTTAATTCAACAATAGAAATTCATTAAAAAAAAAAAACTAAAAAGAGACTTATAATTAAATAATATTTTATACATTTTCGAAAAAAATAGAATACATTTGAAAATGCTATTAAAAATGTTATTTTAAATCATCTGTTTTATGCTTGTTTAAAAATTTCAAAAAACTTTATCTATTTCAACTTCTTATTAAAGTGTGTATATAATCCTGTAATTTTTTTTTTTTTATGTATGTTTTATATTTTGGTCATGTCATGAGCAATATTTTTGCTATTTTCTTAATGATTTTATAATTAATATTTTTTCTCTTTTAATGTCTTACAGTAGAAAACGTTTGCAAGCCTAATCAGTTTCAATGTCTCAATTTCGTGTGTATTGGTAAACATTTCTACTGTGATGGTGACAATGATTGTGGAGACAACTCAGATGAACCATCTCTTTGCCGTGAGTATTTTTATTTGTTTGATGCATTCCTATTTATCGGAAAATCATTTGTTAAGTCACATCTCCCTCTCTATCTTTTTTTAGCTAATCGTGTGTGTAAGGATGATGAGTTTGGATGTGCTAATAAGAAATGCATTTCGAAAAGTTTATTGTGCAACAAAGAAGATGACTGTGGAGATCTAAGTGATGAGAATATAGAAATATGTGGTAAGTAGAGAAATATGCATTCATAAATACATCATGGGAAACATATACTTAGTATCTTTTACAATTGTAGTTATAATTTTTTTTACATTTATTTTTTTTTTGCTTATCTTTCATTATTATAAAATACAAAACATTTTTTTAGATCATGAAAAAATATTTTGTAATTTAGAAATCAATATTTTTAAAGCACTTACATGAAAAATATAGTTCAAATTATATATATTAATGAATAAAAATGTATTCTTTAATATTGTTGATATTTTTTATAAAAAAATTATTTTACCCAAATGCATCTAATGCAAGCAAATATAAATGCTAACAATGTAAATGTTAGAGTTAAAAACATTATTATTTTTTCATTTTGTTTATTATCTCCCAAGTTATAAAAAAAAATTTCTAAATAATGACAAATAATCAAATTTCTTTTAAAATCATTGTTATTTCAGTCAACAGTACTAATTCAACTGTCTGTGCTGATGATGAATTTAAATGTGATAATAAGAATTGTGTACCTGAAAACATGTTATGTGATGGAGAAAACAACTGTGGAGATTATTCTGATGAAAATAAATGCAGTAAGTTTCATTTTTGTGGTGCTAGTAAGTGCTAGATCATAATATTTTTACTATAGAATGATGGCTCATGTATCTATAATTTATGTTCATCGAAGAAATCAATAATAATTTTTAAATTTTCATGAAGAATTATAAGTAATTTTCGATATGGTAATTTGTTTTAAAAAATGATTTTTTTTTTTTTATTCATTTGACCTTGTTTTATTTAAAAATCTATTCTGGGAAAATTTATGTATTTTATTTCTATCTTTTTTTGTTTCTTAACATTAATAATGTTATGCATTTAATCTATAGATATATTTATTTGTCACAAAACAGAGATTTAAAATTAGATGAAATTTTAAAAAGATTATCAAAAAGTAAGGAATCATCTTATTTGGCTTGGCCACAATCCAAGTGATTGTTTAAACACTAAGCTAAAGTGATTGATTATTTTTAGTTTATTCTGAGTTGAGAATCACTGAATTTTTAAAGCAACTATGATTGAAATAAAATTTAATTATCCGTTTTGTTATTTCTATTATATAATGAAAATCCAAGAATCGTTTAGGAAAAAAAATTTCGAATGAATTTAACCGAAAAGTCTTATTTATTTATTTATTTTTGATAAATTTATGTAAATGTCAAATGATCCATTGTAAGCATTTTGTTTAGATATAAATGAATGTGAATCTCAATTCACCTGTGCACAGAATTGTTTTTGATCTGCCAATTGGATACAAATGCAGTTGTCGTGCTGGTTACAGAGCTGTAAATGATGGCCAAATATGTGAAGGTTTTTGTGTTTTTTTGTTTTATTTCTCTACAATTGTAATGTTAGTAATACAAATAATGTCTTAAATTTAGTTCTTTTAATTTAAAATATTATAATTTCTTGAAAGCTTATCTTGCTCAGCATTTTTAAAACAAATGAATGTACAATTATTGGAAAATTTTAACTATAACTAACTTTAATATCAAATAATTATTAAATCATTAAATTTATTTTTGTTTAACTGAAAAAAAATCAATAATTCCTTTTTATGTTTTACAATCCATGTTTTTGAATTAATGTTAGTTGGTATTGATGCTGATGTGAATACTGTTCCAAAATAACGTTTATCAACCTAAGTAAACGAAATTGACCTTTTACTTGAAAGTGGAAAAAATGTATGACAAATACAGTCAGATCTTCATAAAATGTCTATAGCTGTTAATTTCACAATATCAGTTATTATTAAAACATCATTTAACAAAATTGAAAGTTTTCTTATTAAATTATTCTGTATTGAATGCTATCTTTAAATTTCTAAGACATACCCTGCAATAGAATGTTGGTTTTTACTTTGTTTAATGAAATTAAGATTGTAGTGGATATATTCAAAAATTCTCATGTGAAATTAAATGCATTATTAAATTATGCAACACATATATTATTAAATTAGCAAATCATTCTGAAACAAATTTTTTCTTTTTAATTTGGAAAATTTATACATAAAGTGAACTTTGTACATTAAATATTCATTATTAGTTAGACTTTAATTACATGTATTAATTATTATAAATTTATTGTCTATGTAGAATTTTTCAATAAAGTTTCATAAGTTTGAATCAATAAATATATAAAAGGATTTTTACTATTTATGCACTTCTGTTTATTTTTTTTACAATCCCCCCCTCTCCTTGCCAAAAAAAATGTTATATGTTGTTGTAATTATTTTATGCAATTTCATTTAATTATTCATCATTTTTTATGTTAAATAATTATTGAAATGTTCATTACTAAATGAAATAATTTCATTAAATTAATAATAGTAATGCATTATAATAATATATTTTTTACTTTCTCAGAATTAATCTTTGGGATATATTTGGGCATCCATTCCACTAATTTATTTGTTTATCATTATTATTATTTAGCTTTCTTTTTCTTTTTTTTTTTTTAATTATTTAGAGAATTATTATTGATGAGAATATTTTTTAATATATTTCCCCATATTTTTAATTCTAAATTGAAATGTGGTGATTTGTCAATTTTCTGTTGAAGTTACATAATAACTTAATTCTAAAGTTAGTAACTACTTTAAAATTTGTTGCCTGTGTATTGTAAATTATTTTGTCTACTTAACTACAATGTTCAGGAATATAATTTACAAACTTGCTGTAATGACCTTAATTTTATTCATCTATTTAGCTGAATATATATTTATATAATATTCTTTTCATTTTATCATTAGGAAAGTCTTGGAAACAATTAAAAAGGACAAAGCATAGATTTTGTTTTGATGTGTTTTTTTTTTTTTCAGACATTGATGAATGTGTGGATGAGCACCCATGCAGCCAGCATTGCCGCAATACACAGGGCTCTTATAAGTGCTTCTGTGAGGTGGGCTACCTTTCTACAGATGGAGGAGTCACATGCAAAGCTAACAGCTGTAAATCGAATTTCTATTTTTTTATTACAACTTAATAAAACCATTGAATATTTTATATTACATACATTTTCCTGTTTATTATTGAGTTAATGATAATGGATTTTATACATCAATAAAAAGAATTAGAAACATTTAATGAACATGAGTTGTAAATTAAACTTCAAATATGAAATACTTTGATTCTGAATACTGTCTTGAAAAAATTGTTTTAATAATTTGAATTCAATTTACAGCTGTGAAACCAATGCTGATTTTCTCAAATCGGTATTACATTCGTCAAATTGATTTACATGGCCATGACACAGAATTATTGGCACGAAATCTAACCAATTCTGTGGCTTTGGACTTTGATTGGTTGGAAAATTGCCTTTACTGGTCTGATGTGACAGCCCTGGGTAGCAGCATCAAAAGGATGTGCCTCAGCACTCCTGGTCATCAGGTGGGTTCTTGTTTTTGAATGTTTCTGTTTCTTATTATATTTGAATGTTTTTAATGTTTCTGTTGAAATTTTGGACTTTTATTACCTTAAAATCATTGATGTATGTTTAAATAAACACTGTGCTTGAGTTGAAAGTTTTTGAGAAGATTATGTCTATAGCACAATATATTTATTAAAGTTTTGTGACAAACTTCTAAGGATGATCACAAATTTTTATGTAAAAGATTCTGATCTCCACTTTTGTTATTTTTACATTCATACATTAAATGTTATGCATTTATTATACAATTTTCTTTTATATATCTATATAATCTGCATTATTTACTCTCATTAAAAAAATTTTAAACAAAAAAAAAATGCTATAAATACAACAAAGGAATTTGTTAATTTTTTAATAAAACATTTTTTTTTTCCTTAAGAGTCTTATTTTGTTTTTTAATTGAAGACATATGTAATTAATAGAAAATATAATATTTTTATCAGTATGATTCAGAAACGATAAAATAAATTAAATTTCTTGCTTTCTTTGGTCTAGCTAAAAAGGAAAGTTGGAAGAAAAAAAGTATCTTAGAATTTAGATTAAGATTAAAAATGTGTATTATTTAATATAAGAATGTTTTTCTTATTTTAGATTTGGTTTTAGAGATTTTTGTACATGTATTAAGCAACTGAAATTAATTTAAATATATTTACTTCACAGCTGCTTCATGCTGGATCTGTTCAAAGTCCAGATGGATTGGCTGTGGACTGGATTGGACGCAATTTATATTGGTGCGATAAAGGAAAGGATACTATTGAAGTTTCTACATTGGATGGAAGATTCCGCAGAGTACTTGTTAAGAAAGGTCTACAGGAACCTAGAGCAATCGTCTTGGATCCATTTAGAGGGTAAGAATGCCTGATAAAAAAAAAATTTTCATTGGTTAGAGCAGCTAAATATGTCAATTACATTATCGACTTTAGTTATTTATCTGTAATTTTGACTAAAAAGCTTTTTATTTCCATATTATTACGTTTGTCAATTTTAGTAGTCAAAGCCTCTGTAGTCCGATTTTCCAAGAAGTATTTTTTTCATTATTATTATCCTTGTCCATATTATTAAGCTTTGGAGATATAAAATTTTATATATCGCTAATTTGATATTGTTATTGCTAGTTTAAATATTGTTTTTGCTTCAAAATTTGTTATACTACTTGAAAATTCAAAATTAGAAATATAATTGGCCCTTATTAGACCACCATGTTTGGAACCTCACTTTAAATGTGGAAAAAGGCATGTGTGGCTCTATAAGGGGGTTTCAACTTATTTGATATTTTTAGCAGCTATCATGATTTTTTTATAGGAACTATTTTATTTTTAGATTTAAAAAAATTCAATTCTCAATAAAGAAAAATTTAACATGTGTTTACACAATTTGAGTACATATTAGAGCCTGAGCTAGTAAAAATGTAATCAGTTAAAAAACGCCAATTACTTTTACAGAACAATGCAATGTTCATTGTTTTTAGCATTGTTTATGTATAAAAGTAATCAGAAAATTTTTCTTACAAAGTGATACGAAGTAATCACATTTGTAAAGGTATCACATCATTGTGTCTTGCTTGGGCTTGATGCTGTAAAATGTCTTTACATTTTAAAAAAGGTAACTATTTTATTGTTATATTATTATTTTACAAAGATGTAAATGTATTTTCTTTTCAATCTTTTTTTTAAATACTACTTAAAAAATGGTTAACATTTTTCATAGTTTTCCTTTTCATTGTGTTGTGTATTACGTGTCCATTTTTAAGTAATAAAAATAAGAAGATATATATTTTCTACAATTTTTCATGCTCTGCATAAACATATAAATAAAAATCAAAGAGTGTTGCATACTGCAAAGTTAAAATAATTTTTGATGTAATTTGAGAATTTGTTTAAAAAGTTCACTATAGCCCTCCTTTTTTAATTGATTTAAAGGCAGTGAATATCTAAAAAATTAGCAATGTCGTCTGCCAGTTGTTCAAAAACTGATATGTTCTCAAACACTTCAGTAACTATATCAATGATGGCATGCTGTTTTGAATGACTGAAAGTATATATATATATTATTTTTAAAAATCGGTATGTTTTATTAATTCCATGCAACTTTTTTCCAGCAACTTTTTGTATTCTCTAAATACACATAGTTGCATCTTCTTTATAATTAGTTGTTTAGTTATCCCCTACTGTAAACCTCCTTAAGATATTCCTTTACGACTTTTTATGCTGAAACTTCCCATATGCCATGGACACTCTTGATTCTATTATTTTCTTTGATTAATCAGAGTTTTCTTATTGTTTTGCAAACTGTAAAAATACTTTACCCCTCCATTCTACACCTGGTTGCCTTAATGTTTTTGGTACTGAATCTTCTGTAATAGCATTTTTCTTTTTCTTATTCTCTATATTACTGGATTCAATTTCTTGTAATGGGTTCGATTTTAAGCTGTTATTAAACAACTGTTTGTTGGGTGATGAGCAGTCAGGTGATACCATTTTCTTTCATTTTTCTAAACATTTAATCTTTTTTAAAATTTAAATGTGATTGAATGAAGATTGTTATATTAAATTTTGCTTATTTCCAATAAATGTGCTAAGAATCCCAGCATATATCTGGACATTTCCTCAAAACCTTTTATTTTAACATAAATCCTTAAAAAAAATGTGTGCAATATTTTATAGAAAATAAACTTACTTGAATTTCATTCTGTAAGAAATTTTTGTTAATAAATGAATGCAGCAATCCAATGATCTTTTGATCAGTCAATCTTGATTAAATGACTTTGGAAGTATAGTACATTAAATCAATTGGTAAATAAAAATATAAGGAATTACTTATATATTATTATAAAAAGTGCTCCACGCATTATCTGTGATGTACTATTGTAGATGAATTTTGTAAAGGGAATTATTAATCTCTTGCATCCATTCAACTATATGATAAATTGTTTTTCCCTTTTCAGTGAATTTATTATTTAAAATAAAAACTTATTTTATACAACTGGAGGTTTTTTCCATAAAATATTTCTATTTATATTATATAGAGCTTTGTTGAAAATATAGTGCTTTGTTTTCCTAAAAAAAACCTTTGCATTTCTTTTTTAAGCAAAAGCAAAAATGCAACATAGCAGAAAGATTTATCACTTTGTATTCACAAATCAGTTTTTTCATCTTCCACATCAATTATTGTTTTTTCCAATGTTACAAAGAAAATATTTATCATTTTACTGAAAATGTTTTTAAATTCTCTGCTCAAAATGAAGATTACTAGGATATATATTATAAATCATGCATTCTGGGTTCATTAATTATATTTCATCATGAATTATCAAATACGTAGTGTTGCCTTGTAGATCTTTAACAAAATGGGGGTTTAACAAAGGATAAGAGTGTGTTTATGTGCCAGAGATAATTTTAAGTTAAAAGATAATTTTATGTGTCGTTTAGTATATTAGTACACTTATAAAAAATAACTATCTTTTTTTATTTATATGAAAAACTGTAAATCTACTAGATGTTTATAGATTAATACATGTACAATTTAGATCAATAATTTTCATATGCAATTGTCAAATCTTTACAGTTACATGTATTGGACTGATTGGGGAGATAAACCTTACATCGGAAAGGCTGGCATGGATGGGACTCAGTTCACTAAGCTGATAAATGAATCTCTGGGTTGGCCAAATGCCCTTACCATAGATTATGTGACCAGAGAAATCTTTTGGGCTGATGCCAAGGAAGATTACATCGCTGTGGCCGACCTGGATGGATTGAACAGAAGGACTGTCATTAAAAAAGGTAAAGGTTTTATTTAATATGAAAGCTTATTTATCTCCCCTTTGCCAAAAAAAAAAAAAAAAGAGTTCTTTATAGATTTGACATTCTGAAATATGGCATTCAAATTTTCCAAGTATGTACCTTTTTTAAAAGAAACATTTTATATTCATTAAAAATATTGTATCAACTAAAAGATTGTCATAATCAATTATAAAACTGCAATACTACCTTTGCTGTTCTATTTTCCTTTAAATTACATCCTGGATTTTCATGTTCGTCAGAAATTGATCCTATATTATGTGGGAAAAGTAAGAGCTTGAATGCAAAAATAGCAGTGCATCGCAATTCCCTAAATTAAAAAAAAATAGATTCTATTCAGTTTCTTCATAATTTTGAGGGTTTCTATTCTCTAAAAAGGTTTTTACATATGTTTCCAAAAGCATCCAATTCATTTCTGAAAGTTGTAAAATTTAAAAAAGAAGGAAAGAGATTAGAATTCAAAAGAGAAAACATTCACACCTTTCTGTAATAAATTCACTATAGCATTTAACAGACGTATTATAGAAACTATAACTGCATTTTACTTGATAACTGTATAACTTCTTTACGCAAAAAAATTATGCAGTCTTTATATACACACTCTCGCAAAAAATTATGCGAGATTGTGCATATATGACTTTGAATCTGCAAGTTTCAGATCTTAGATTTTGGGAATTTTTTGTTATCTTTTGCCAGTATTCCCTAAATTAGTTTAGATGAACTGTTAATTTTAAAACACCCCTCTCCCCCAAAATAAATAAAAAGTGATGGAGTAATTTGATTGCCATTTTTTAAATTAGTAACTTTATAAGAATCAACAATTATTTTCATTAGAGGAAATTTAATGCCATCCATTGTAAGGTATCAAATTATTTAATGTAAATTAATCAAAATTATCTTTTGTCAATTTTTACTCTTCTTCACTCACAGCTATATTGCATAGTTTTTGCCTGATCATTCAGAAGACATATTTTAGTTCCTTCAGTTACATTGCTATGGGGAAATAAGTACTGCTTCACAACAAATACAAAAATGTAAAGATTTTTAAACCTATTATATTTTTAAAATTTAGATAGATATGACTAATTTGATAATTTGAGTAAGAGAGCTCTTCTCTGGCATTCTTTGTTAATAGATCACTTAAGGGTCAGTAAGCTAAATCTTGAATTTAAAAATTTTCATTAAAATAGAGATCAAAGATCCTCCCCTTCCCTCTCTCTCTCCGTATTAGCTACCATTAATGAAAAGTGTCCATCTTCTGAAGGATTTCTGTATTTGTACAGAAAGATCTGCAGATGCTGGTGTAAAAGTTATGTTATTTCTACAAAATGCAGAAAGGTACTTTGGAATAGTTGTAATGATGACTGATGATTTCACATCATACAATATATGATTAACTTTTTCAAAGTTCTTTAAATGGTTTTTCTTTTTTTTTTTTTTTTTATTCCTTAAATATAAAAAAAATTTCTCTTTATTTACTTTCACAGGTCAATTTGATGCTGTTCATCACATATTTGCCTTGACCGTCTTTGAAGATCAGTTGTACTGGACTGATTGGGTGACAAAAAGCATTGAAAGATGTCACAAATATCATTGTGGAAATTACTCAACAATTGCTACAACAACTCATCGCCCAATGGATATTCAAGTCTTTCATCCTTTCCGACAGACACCTTGTATGTACCAACATTGACTTACCAAATTATTTAACTGATTTATATGAATTTTTTTCTGTAAATTCATTCAAAACTTTGAAACCCTTCTTAGAATAGTTATTGTTTATTTGGTTTTTAAATACTTGAATAATAACTTTTAAAACATAGAATAATTCTACTTTTATTTTAATAAATGATTAACAAGGAATTTATTTATATAATGTTTCCCTTTAAATTAAGCTATCATTTAAAAATAAATAAATCTTTAAAAAAAATTTGCAAACCCAAATGTATATAATTGATTATTATTTATTGTTTTGCAGTAAAGACATCGAATCCCTGTGCCAATGCCGGTTGCACCACACTATGCCTGCTGAAACCAGGTGGAGGAGCTTTGTGTGCCTGCCCTGAAAATTATGTCTTAGAGGATGATAATATTTCTTGTCGCAACAACTGCACAAGGTTTTATACTTTTTTATTTAATTACATTATCATTGGATTAAATAATAAGTTTGTCCATATGATTTAAAATGATATTGATATTTATTATCAGTTATTTTCACAATCAGTAAATATCTATAAAAAAATGTTTTTCATTATATTCTATTTAATTTTTTTTTATTAGCATGCATCACTTTATTTGATAATACATTTTGTTTCAATTTTAGAGTGCACAAATTGTTCTTATTTACTATATATGTGCTTCTTACTTGTAATCTGTGAAAAACAATCTTGTAATAATAAGCAGTGCCATATAATTTACACCAGTTTCCTTTTTTCTTAGGCAAGTAACCTATCAATAAAATTCTATTTATGGTATTAGTATCTTAAAGTAACATAATTCATTTAAATTTTTAACAGCATTCTTTGTCCATATCTGTTAAGCCATAATTATAACATATTATATCTTTATTAAAAGGAAGAGAACTAAGTAGCAGAATTATGCTTATAAGAATGGTGGTAAAAACAGAAAAAAAAAAAGTATTTACAAATTACATTCCAAGAAAAATTAATATAAGTTTTAATTTAAAAAAAAAACTTTATGCTAAGATTATTTCAGCAAAATTAGAGAATTTCTAAGAAACTTTAAATATCTGATTTAAAAAAAAAAAAACAGATTTCTGAATACTTAATTTTAATATTTGCTATAGATATGTAATATTTTATAGTATAAGTCAGTTATTAATTTGCCTTTTGTAAAATATTTTTATTATTGATTACTGCATTTTAATCTGTACTTGTGCTCATTGATGCATGATGCCTGTTAGATCTTCTTGCTTCCTTCCTTTCATCATCTGTATTTTTCTTAAGTTTCTCGCTTTATTTTACAGTTAAGCTGTTTCTCTTTGCTCTTTTTGTGTCTAAAAGAAAAAGAGGGAAACTTTATTGTTAATTGCAATGAAAAATTAAAAAAAAAACTCTGGGGACAATAAACATGCTATTTTCGTAATTAAAATTTTAATGAAATAGTTCAATTTTATGGAAAAATTATACCTAAATTAAATTTGTGGTTATTTTTTTTGGAGCATAAATATTTTTTTATTATGTGTGAAGATGATGTTGCTGTAATGTAAGGCTTTTAACAATTACATAAATAATATTAAAAAAATTGCTTGAATGAAAAAATATTCTTATTTGTTTCTACCATATTTGTATCAGCTAATAAAATAATTTCGAGTTAGAATTGGTAAAGAATTATTAAAATGAACATTAATTGTTCATCTGACAAAAAATGTTTTTAAAAAACCTGTTAAGAGAAAATTATTACTACCAATTAATTATAATTATCATATGTGAACATGAAATTTTTTTTTTTATTTGAGGCTCCTGACTTATCCGAAAAATTGAAGAAATTATAAACTAAGATATAGTTTGTAACACTTTGTGTAAAGCTGATATTTATAGTATCTATAAAAGCAAATCACATATTTTCTGTTTCTCACTTTAAATAAAAAGTTTTAAAACTTTTATTTATTTTTGAAAATAATGCTAGAAGAGAATATATATATATTTTAGAGAGTAAACTTATTCACAATAAAATTTATTATTATATTAAAGTTATAAATTGCTTCCTTGTATGCAAATCTATTTTTATTAGGAATGTATGAACAAAGTCCAAAAGCCCTCTGATAGAAAATATTTTAATTGCTAAAAACCTGTAAAAAGGACATCGTTCTGAGAAAAATTTCATAAAAAGTTTTTGATAAGGATCGAAACAGTCTCTTTTGAATACAAATATAATAAGCAAGTTTATAAAATTGTAATGTATTTTTATTTAAGTTTGTACGAATCTAGTTGTAATGTATTTGATCATCACTATAGCTCTCAGTTTGTGTGCACTGCCACATATAAGTGTATCCCCAGCTGGTGGTACTGTGATACACAAGATGACTGTGGTGATCGCTCCGATGAACCTGAAGATTGCCCTCCTTTCCACTGCAGTCCAGGTCAATTCCAGTGCAACAATTCCAACTGCATCCAGCCCAACCAAATATGTGATCGAGTCAGCCAGTGTAGGGACATGTCTGATGAAAAGGACTGTGGTCAGTAACAATGTTTCATAGATTGTATAATTAAGTTAAATTTTTTTTTTTTTTTTTTTCTTCTTTGGAAATACCAAATCTCTTTAGAAGTAACGGAATAATTAGCTTTACTTACCTGAAATATAAAAGCAGTCCCAATTTGTTACTTAATTAAATTCCGATTACGAAAATCTTTTTAATTAAATGTGGTATTTAAGACACTGATTTTTTTGTAATTTACTATATCAATGCAATTTTTTTTTTAATATTTCAATGGAATTTTTATTTATTCAATGAAAAAAATTTCCATTTGTGGGGAGGTAAACTCAAAAAACAATTAATGACCTTAACACATCTCTCTCTATCTTAATTAATCCATTAAATAAGGTTTACTGTATGTTAATTGAATATTTTTAATAATTACCTATTAGTGCTCATCTCCTTGATAATATCTCTTAATTTTGAGAAATGATAAATCACTTAAAAATGATGTACAACTTCAAAACAATAAATTATGAGAAATGAGCTGCTAAGGTATGTATACTAATAAAAAAAAAAAATTTAACAGAAAAGGATAGGGATGATATATACTGGATACTGAATACAAAAATTTAATATTTTACAGTAGTTGCTAAGATATTATCAAACAGTTGTCATAGTTGCATGAATTCTTAATAATTAAATAGGATTTTAAATTTTTCTTTATCTTCCCTACATAGAAGTAAATGAGAGATAATATGCAAGTATCAACTTTTAATAAAATTTTGCATATAATTATTTTTATTTTGAGCAACAGCATCACATTTTTTTTTAACTCTTTGGCTCCTGTTTTCTTTAAACAAAAATATCTGAAAATATACACTTTCGTGAGTAATGCCTTATAGATATTGCCCTTGTAGTTATAACACCATTCAATAATTAATTGTAAACATTTTTTTGTTTAACTTTCAAAATTAATTTTTATCCCTGTCTATGACTAATTTTATTATAGTTAGATTATAAATTATATATTTTAAAAATTATCTTTTTGTTGGATTTCTTTGACTGTATATTATTGTAATGTAGCATTTATCTTTTTATTAAATTCATTTCTTATTTATAATTATTTGTGTGTGTGTATATATATACATATGTATATATACTGAAACGGGGCCTGAATGGCCGAGTGGCTAGCGCTCTGGCGTTCGGTACCACAGGTTTCGGGTTCGAGTCCCGGCGGAGCCATGGATGCTTGTAGTGGTTCGGAATCCACTTTAAACCGTAGGTCCCGGTCTAATAGGATCGTAGAGCGTTGCGGGGGCATTGTTACTCCGCGTCCATGGCTTATCTTCAAGTTACACGCGCCCCCTGGGTAATGCAAAGTGAGTAACGTCTGTGCAGCGCTTGCTTAAGGCATCCAAGACCAAGCTGTCTAAGTGTTTGCCAGCTGCATTAGAAAGAAAAATATATATATACTGCAATTATTTTCCTATGATTAATAAATAAATAATTTGGGAATTGTTCATACTTTGTTTTACAGATAAACACACATGCCTCCTGAGCCAATTTAAATGTCCTGGGAATGGAACCATCCAGGCATACTGCATCAGTCTCGCCAGCCACTGTGATGGCACTGTTGATTGCATTGGAGGGGAAGATGAAATTGACTGCAGTGAGTAATCATACATTGTTCGAGAATATTTGGTTAGGAAAAAATACATAAATTAAATGTTACAAGAATGCATGAGTATAGATTCATTTTTTTTTTTTTTTAATGATTTTTCTATTGTTGCTTTTGCAAAATTAATTTTCTAAATGTTTCAAAATTGAATCACTAAGTGTTAACTTTTCATAACTCATTGTAAAAATGCTTTGAACAGTAATTGAATTAATTTTTTTTTTCTTTATCATGTATAATCACAAAATTAGGTGTTCATAAAAATTTCAATTTCTATTATCTAAGTAATAGGCTTATTTTATCTATATTTTTTTAAGTATTCCATATTATGATTAAACATTGCATATGTCTAATCTCTTAATTATTAAAATAAAATTTGATGCTAGTAATTTACTTGATTTTTTAATTTATAATTAAATGAAAATAATTTAGCAGCTATTTATGAAATAATATTTATTAAGCTATTTATGAAATAATATTTATTATTGCACGTTTATTATAGGTATAATAAATTTAATATGTTAAAATTCAAATAACTTTATTATATTTAATTTTATATTTATGTACAGTCAATCCTTGTTAAATAGCTCTCCCTATAAACGCAACCCTTACATTTTGACATAAAACTGAAATTATGAATCTTTTAATCATTCTCAAAATGTCATATTATCTAGATATTCTATATCAATGCTTACTAATTGCCACTAATCTTGCTGAGCTTTAATATTCAGTACAGATACCTATTCATTTAAACCACTGTAAACTTTATAACTTAAATCCTTTTTGTTTTGAGTAATATTTTGACTATTTCAGTTATTGCAAGCTTAAATGTGTTTGTGTGCATGATAAAAATTACAGGTTAACTTCTTAAAAATATTGTAGATATGTTCCCAAAATTTAGACATGAAAATAATTTTTGTAAATTAATTATTGACTCCATTATCAATTTGTTTAGTTGAAATAAGAATATAATTCCATAAAGAATTTTCTTAAATAACAAATTTTTTTCCTATATGAGACTATGGGTCAATCACACAAAAATAGATAAACATTTGCGTAAAAATTAAGTTTTTATGTTCAAGTTTCTGGTTAAATTTGCACAAAAAAAAAAAAAACTGTTTAGATGAATTATAAGGGGAAAAAAAGAATAAAACAGATTAAATGAAAATGTGGTTAACAGTTTAAATGAAACGTTAACGATTTAATGAACATTAAACTGTTAATGTTTAAATTAAAGGCTTAAATGAAAAGGAAAATAAAAAAAAAAAAAAACTTTTTTAAGAATTTTGCAATTTCTTATGTGCTGTAGGAGTATGGGGAAGGATACTTTTCTATATCCATTTGTATCTGAATTGTTTTCTAAGATAGAGAGGCCCAAAATCACATATTGAATAGATTCAAGATCAATTGGTTTTATAAATCCATTGCCATATGCATGTAGCTATAAAAGCTACATTAAGCATACAAAATTTTGATATTTATATATATATATCAAAATTTTAAACAGCTAGAACTGCATTTGCTGACTGTACATAATTTTATATTAAAATAATTATATTTTTATTAAAAGTACAAATCTTCTGTTTAAAAGTATAGTAAATTCATTATTATATCCTTTAAAAAAATGTTGCTTATTGCCTATCTTTTGGTAGCTCCTCGCACTTGCATTCCCAATCAATTTCAGTGCGGAAATTCAAAGTGCATTCCAGCAGTATGGCAGTGCGATGGAGATGACGACTGTGGAGATAATTCTGATGAGCCCGACAGTTGTGGTAGGGATTTCCTTCATTAATGCATTTCTCTAATAGTATAAATATTTTCTCTAGCAGTTAAGTATAGATGTATTGTAATTCAATAATATATATTATTTTTCATCAAAAAATTGCATTTCCTATTGATTTTATTAGTCTTATATATTTAAGATAAGCTTTTAACAGGTTAATTTCTATAAAATGAAATGTCTTTTATGTCAATAATTGAAAGTGAGTCTTTTTTTTAAATAATGGATTGAAGAAATTAATTACCTCATATTTATTTTTTTATTTATTGTGATCAAATGGACATTTATAAATTTGTTATAACATAGCCAATTTATTGAGTTCATTTTCTTTTTTGAAATTTTTTGCTACTCATCATGTGAAATTTATTATTCTATTTAAAAAAACTATTCATGAAATTTATGAATAAATGAATGATTTTAAAATCAAATGAATTTTATTTTGAAATTTATTATTGTGTTTAAAAGAATAAAATATTTTTATATTCTGGAAATATATTCTTTAAATTGGAAAAGCTACATTAAGCATTTAAAATTATTATAAATATTTTTTTGAAAAAAAAAAGAAAAGGAACCAATAAGTTTTTTTTAAAAAGGTATAAATTCTTCTAGTAATTTTTGTTTTGGTTCATCTTAGGACTTATACAATTTTAATCTCTTAACTTTTCTTTTATACAAATCGAATGAAAAATTTCATTTTAAGAAGATTAGTTTTATTTTGCTACTTTAAAAAAAAATTTGCATAACCTTTGTTTTTTAAATTATGTATTTTCTACTTGAACATTTTTATTTTTCCATTTCAGCTGAGCGAGAATGTCCCGCAAATTACTTTCGCTGTAACTCAGGTCGTTGCATTCCATTCTCATGGAAATGTGATGGTGACAATGATTGCAATGATAAAGAAGATGAACCTGACTCATGTGATGATACAACCACTTGCCATCCCTCATACTTCAAATGTAATAATAATAGATGTATTCCTGAAAGATGGCGTTGTGACTATGATGATGATTGTGGCGATTTATCAGATGAAGAAAATTGTGGTAAGTTATTTAGATAGTTAACATTTATATGAAATATTCAATTTGAATTTTATTATTAATTATATACTATCATTTTTTAAACTAGAATCGAATAATTTTACCATTAGTTTATAGATTATATATTTTTTATTACATGTTTTTACATTACATATTTTAATATTGATTATTTAAATGAATTATAATTTTTTATTCAAATTTTTTTTTTTTTTTGTTCTAGATGATTAAAAGCATGCAGCATTCAAAATGCTTTAGTTTAGTAATGATAATAATTTTTATAAAAGTTGCTTTCCTTTCTAAACATTCAAACTCGTAATACAAATATTATCTGTAATCTTGAATAGTAATTTCAATGTAATAATGTTATAATAGTAATTTCAATATAATTCACATTGGTTCTGCATATCATCAAATAATTCACTTGTTTTTAATGTATGAGTCCTGGATTGGCTGCAAGTTATTTAACTTTCAATTAAAAGCATAATAAAATGTTATTTAAGATTTAAAAATAAGTAGTTCCTTTAAAGATTATAAGCTCATTGTCGATAAAAATAATCCACCGTTATTTAGTTTCATAATATTACGAAAATTCATGTTACACAAGTTGTATATTTATTATCAAATTGTATTACCTTATGTTTTTGAATATAAACTGATCTGTGTGTAAGTCGACAGTGTTGTTTTTTATTTATCCAAAGTTCAAAATCAAAAAATTCTGAATGAAGTTCCTCGCTGATCGTTCTTTTTTGTTAAGTTTATATATTCTGTTTTCCCAGTCATTCATTTAGTTCTCCTCTCCCCAATTTCTGCCCCACACTTTAATATAAAATAAGAATTTTGGTACTCAATTTATTGTGTTTTTATATTTCAAGAAAATACAAGTTTATTTATTTTTAAAGAAACTACACACATCTTTGAATATTCTTAAAGTCTCAGTAAATTTTTTAAAAAATCTTTCAGAAAACTTCCTTTTTATTATCTGTTTGTTTCCTTAACATTTTTAAAGCAACTTATTTGTCATTTTCAAAAATTTCATTTACTGAAATTATAGTTTTACCTCTTTATTGTTCTACTTCAATAATATAGATTGTGACTCTGTGCAAATGAGATAATATGAAAAGCTTTGTTCAAAATTTTTAGTTATGCGAAATTGCTCTGAAAGTGAATTCCGCTGTGATAATGGCAAATGCATCAGTTCATCTTGGCGCTGTAATGGAGAATCCAATTGTGATGATGAAAGTGATGAAGCCAATTGTAGTGAGTTTTGGTTTTGACTTTGAATTATTTAAATTTATTGTTCTATTTATAAATAAATTCTTTAGTAGATTTTATGTAAACATATATAATGTTTGTTAATTTGTGTCTTTTTTATGATCTTTGCTAAATTAAATTTTGAATTTTTAAAAATTGATGCACAAATCTACTGAACAGATATCAAAATTTAATTTTTTATCAAGATAAAACTATAATATTATTCCTGATTCTCTATATTATAAGTATTATTATTATATATCTATATTATTATTCCAAATTAGTTATTTTAAATAAATTGTCCCTGAAAAATTTACTTAGAAAATTATTTTCATTATTTTGCTTCTTTAAGAAATTATTTCTGAATTTTTTCATTTATTTTTAAGTAATTTTGTATTTTAAAATTTGACGCATCTCAATGAAATCTATAAGCAATCAATAATTTTTACTTTAAAATATTGATATTACAATAATAAAATATCAAAATTTAAAATAGCAATTTTCTTAATTTCAGCTATTACTTGCAAAACTAATGAATTCTTATGCAATTCTACAAATTTCTGCATTATGTTAGACTGGCATTGTGATGGCGACACTGATTGTGCTGATGGATCTGATGAAGAAGGATGTGGTAATATAAATTTTTTTAACTGAGAAACACCTTATTCATAAATGTTAATAGAACAAAACACAATTAGGAAACAATTAATTTTGACTGTTCCATAAAGTTAATGAGCAATAAAGTTTTGTATAAAAACAACAACAAAATTTAATTTTCTAGTTTATTTTTGACTATGAAGGAGAAAAAAAGACTTTGATGAAATATCCAGTCTTATTGTTTATTTATTTAATGTGAATAAAAGTAAAAAAGTGTAAAACATTGCTTATACTATGCATTAATATAAATATGTTATTTAAATTAAAAATTCATCTGATATGTGTTGTATTTTAATGAAAAAATTTTTTAATAAATATAATTTTTATTTTTCAATATTTTCATTATTAAACTATTTATAATCTGACAAAGATTATGTGAGAAAAGGGCAAGTGGCCAAACTGATTCAAAAAGAGGGGAAAAAAATATCATTGAAGACTGATTTTAATTTTTAATGAGGAAAATTTTAGAAGGCACACAATTAAAAGAAAAACTACATAAAAAAAATGTCATACCAATTATTAAGCTTTTTATTTTCAAAGCAGGTTTGCACAGTGTCTATTTGATTATCACCCCAACAAGTAATCCATTTGTTCTTTTCAGCTGTTAAGCTGTATGTTTACCATTTCTCACTATTCATGGTTGGGCTGTATTTATGTTTTGATTCTGTTTAGAAAATTACCTGTTATTCAATAAATTGCTGCGAAATTATTTTCTTTTATCATATAACATATTTTTTCTGCATCTTACTCATCATTTCATCACTCACGATTAATCTATTTTTTTATTGATGGAAAAGCATTGTAATAATTATGCCAACATTGTTTTGTCTTCCATTAATATCTTGTAAAATCTTATTACTGTTTCATTAAATATTAATTTTTACTTTTACATAGATTCTTTATCATAGAAAAACAATTACATTGTATACAACTATATAATAATATTTTTATTGGTTGCCTTTAAAAGGTATAACCTGCCAGAGGCCAGTTTACTTGTCGCAATGGAGCCGAATGCATCTCTGTTGTATGGCAGTGCGATGGCGAAAAAAGATTGCAGCGATGGATCTGACGAAGATCGTTCACTTTGCAGTAAGTCCCACAAAATTCTCTTAATGGATATCCATTAAATGCTTGTTATATAAATTGATATAAATATAAATAGATTTTTGTGGGTATTGAAAACAATATTAGGTGCATTTCATGAAATTTATTTCCAGGTAAACTAGCTTGCCCACCTGGAAGATTTCGGTGTGGAAACAATATCTGCATTCCTCAAGAAAAATGTGTGATGGTAAAGATGACTGCTTTGACAAATCAGATGAACAAGTGTCACTTTGTTAGTAATTATTTCTTTCTTAAAATTTATATTGAAATTGAAATGTTTGAATAATGTTTTGTCATGTATAAAATTCAACGCATTCCTACAATATATTCCATGTAAATTTTCATTCCAATTTCATAATAATAATGATCCATTTTAAGCAATAAAGTATTCTTTAAACTGTGCGGGTGGGTGTATATTATATATATATATATATGTATTTAAGGATCAATTTATTTCTTAAAAATGATTATTGTTATATAATGTAATTGAAATGGAAAAGATCTTTATGGGGAATGTATATTATTGGGATGGATTCAATTTTATCCATGAAAAAAAATCATGTTTAAAAATTTCAATTCCAATATTTGTATAAGTACATACAGTAATCACTCTTTAATCTGGCACATTCAGAATCACAACAATGACAGATTAGTAGTTATCCAGCATCAATATAGTTTTAATAGGGATACCAAAGATAAATAATTCAAAACAAAAATGTATTGATTAAAACATGTAAGCATTTAATATGTTTATTCACATTTTGAACCTGTGTATACAATACAATTATCCAAAAAGATATTTTTTGTCTTTCTAGCAATTGCAAAATTAAATTCATGCAGTGAACAGTAATTTAATTGAATATTTTTGGATTGATAAAAAACACAACACAAAAAGAAAAATTAATACAGTAAAATGATAGTTAAAACAGTTATAACAAACTATTCTATGGCAAGAAAAAATATGCATGAGCCTTTTAATGTTTTATCATTAAAAGTGATTGTTTAAAATTATGTATGTATTGACATTGTTTCCTTGATTAAGATCTCTTTAAAAAATCGTTATGAATTAAACACAAGTTTTTGAATTCTGAAATGTTTTGTGTTTTATACTACATTGAAATGAAAATTGGCAGTTGCAATATACACTGAATGTAATTGTTAGTAGTGTCTTGCCTTGCTGTTAAGATTAATAAACAACTGAATCCACTCGAAAATTCCGAAGGCAAACTTCTCGATTGGTGCCAGATTATAGAAAGTGTCGAACTATCAAATACCACATTAAACAGTGCTAACTGTATAATATAGCTATGTCTGACTTTTGATAATATGTGTGTTTTTATTTTTTATTGAAGTAAAGATTTTATAAATTGATACTTATTTTTGAGTTGCAGGTGTACTTTTTTATTTTATAATACTTTAGTCATTCTTTTATAACAACTTTTTGTAATGATTTCTCATCTACTTCATTTTATCTTTTCTTTTTGTGGTTATTATGTTTTTATCATATAATTCACTTTTTCCATGATTTTTCTATATAAAATTATTAGTTTTGTGGTCATTCTAAATTGTGAAGAAAAAGATAACTATCTAATTGTGTTAGAATTAAAGGGTTTTTTTTTTTTTTTTTTTTTTTTTTTTTTTTTTTTATGTTTGTTACTTCTGATTTAACCAAATATTCTCATATTTATAGATTTCTTTTAGTTTTGTAGAATAATAAATTGTTTAGTAATAGCTTTATTCTGATTTTTTTTTTTCTTCCAATGATGTTAAAAGTTATTATATGAATAATCAAATATTATTATGAATAATATTTTTGTCACGTATAGGCCAACATGAAAAACATTGCAAAGCACACGAATTCCAGTGTGAGAGCGGACATTGCATCAATGCAACATTTCGCTGTGATCATTTTGAGGACTGTGGTGATAATTCTGATGAAGTGGATTGTGGTAAATAAAATCTCTTCTCCCCCAAAAAAAATTTGTAAAACCGTAGTTTCAAAATTTTGAATGTGTGACAATTAAAAGAAATGAGACTTTCATAAATAATTGTTTTAAAAATTATGTACTTATTCAAAATTTATATGCTAATATTATTAATATTTGTATAGTTGTTAATATGTCTTGATAATTGTGTTATTTATTGTCTTTTAAAAAGTCTTGCTGTTTATTATTTGCATCTGTACTGAATATTAATAATTATTTTGCAACATTATATCATTTATAAGCAATAGAAACTTGTGTTATAAGAGTTTTTCCAGGTAATTCAGTTCTAGAATAATGTTTTCTAAAAATTTGTATTGATATATAATAAATGGGATTACTGAAATTTGTTTTAAAACTCACATAAAATTTATAAATGTAGTATTCACCATCGCTAACTATTAATTGCAATCTTCATTATTTTTATAAGTCGATTTTTGAAAAACAAAAAAGTTTAATGTGTTTTATGAAAAGTTCTAATTACTTTTAATAAAAGTTTTTATCATAAAATAAACATTTAATAAATCGATATTTTAAAAATTATTATATTTTCATAGTTATGTTGCATAAAATTCAAAATATTGCAATAATTATAATAACTACTTAACAATTCTATTTATTATCCATATTTTTAGGGCTATTCGTTTATTTTTCTTATTGTAGTATAAGTCTTTTTTAAGTCTAATTTTTTTTTTTTTTTTTCTCATATTCTAGTAGTTGGTTTTAACTTAAAAATTATGTAATTATTGCAATACATAATTATACAAATAAAAACAGTAAAGTTGGTTACAAACAATAATTACAGAAATAAAGGCACAAGTAAAAGTTAAAACAAAGTTATTTGAAAAATATATGTAAAAAATATTTATTTATTTTTTTTTTTTTTTTAATGCAGCTGGCAAACAGACATGGACGTCATGTAAAAAATATTGAAACAATGATAGACTTTATCAAGTTAACAGAAATATAATTAATAAAAAGTTTATATTATTTTTTTAAAATTAAAAATTATATTTATATTTTTATATTGTGCTTTTATACAATAGCTCTCTTTATGTCAAAAAACCTAAATAAAGTTTCCAGTTATATTGCAATACTTTGTTTTCTGATATGTTCATTATAGCAAGAAGCTACTGTATAAGTAAATGAATGGTGTTTAAAATGTATATTAATTTTTTTGTAAAACCTTGCAGACTATGGTCCTTGCAGCTTTGGGACTTGTTCCCAGCTGTGCGTTGCCAAGAAAAAGATACTTATTTATGCAGTTGTGTTCCTGGATATCATCCAGTTCCAGGAGAAAAAGGTTCCTGCCATGCAGAAGGTGTGTGTGTTTGTTTTTTATATAAATAATAACATAAATTTAATATTTTGTTTTGCATTGTTTTAATTTTTTTTCCTATGTTATACTAGTTTTGACATTTTGAAGGGAATTTTTATCTTTCTATTTAATTATTGAGCCTGTCTTTTAATCACTATTGCAGCTGTGTCCTTCTAAAAAATAATGTGTGTATTGCTAATTTTTTCGGTGCTTACGTATTAACGGTACCTTGGCGACAGTTGCGCCAATAAAGAGCACACGTGCCAACCGCAGCTACAGATTTGGCTGTTTTTAAGTGGCGACAATCTACACCTAAAATTTTTTTCCAAATAATAAGATATATATGAAACACTTCATTTAAAATCAAAATGCTTTCAAAATATTTTTATTCCAAATAATAAAATATATAAAAACACTTCATTTAAAATCAAAACGATTTCAAAATTCAAAACACTTTATTTAAACACAAATTAGTCAAAAACACTTTATTTAAACACAAAGTAGTCAAACGGAGTTTTCTAAGTCCCACACGATAAACACACTGACTGAAATTGCATTTTCAAATAAAATTGCATCTTGTTCTGTTTCTGGCACTACAAAATGGCGTCAAAACTCAGCAAATCTGCAGCTTTTATATTGGCGCCACTTAAAAACCGCCAAATCTGTAGCTGTTAGTTTGGCGACACTTAAAACCGCCAAGGTACCGTTAATATGTAAATAGCATTTTTCTTATGCATATAAATTTTGAATAATATTTCATAATAATTTTTTATTTTTATCTTAGTTGTGTTCAATGAGAAAAAAACTGCTAGAATTTTTAATTTGTCAATGTTTGCATTATATTCACATAATGCATTATATATATTTCAGGGGAAGAGGCAGTAATTTATTTAGCAAGTGAAAACGAACTGCGACAAATTAATCCTTACAAGCCCATGGCACAAGAACTTAATGATGTCCTTAATCCGGAGATCAACAAAAACCGAATTGACTCTATTGATATTTTATATCGGGATTCAGAGATCATTGTGTTCTGGGTAAATGTTCATCAGAAGGCCATTTATCGTTATCGATATAATCGAGCCAAAGGGAACAATTCAGCAAACCACCGAGTCAAGAGGGAGGAAAATCCTGTTATAGTGGTATGTGAATTTTTTTTCCATTCAAATAAAATGCATAAAATGATATTACTTCAGCAGATTTTATTCTGATTGTAAATTAATAAATCTTTTTAAGACAGTTTAATAAATGTAGCAAAAGGGTTTAAAAATAATTTCCATCCATCAAATAGCTTTTTTTTTTTTGTTACATGTATCAAATTAGTTCTTTTGTTATTAGAATAAAATTTGAGTTTTTTGCTGTACATTAATTTTTTATAGTTAACTTATTATTTACAAAAAAGTTAACTTACATTTTAACATTTACATTTAACATTTTTACATATACATAGTATCCACAGTAAAATGCAAATTTCTAATTGTATTTCAGCATTGTAGTTTTAGAATTTTTATCAAACAAATTTTTTTTTTCTCATGACTTGCTAATATGTTGAGAGCTTTAAAATTAGAATTCAAGTTATTAATTATTTTCTATATCCTAGTTTATCGTACTGCACTTTTTTTCAATTCCTTCTATTAGCTCACACTCTCCCTATATATATCTTGTTCAAATTTTCAATCATTAATAAAATACTTTTTATTCATCCACTCAAGTACAAATACATTTTTTTAAACTTGTAGTGGATAACACTTGATCTTAACACAGTTTTTTCAAATATTAATTCATTAATTAATTTTAGTTTTTTTTAGATTTATGTAGCATATATCTACCAATAGATGGTGCCAGATAAACTTAAAAAAATGAATGAAAATTATTTATAAAGGACTTTCTGCAATGTAGTGAAAAAAAAAAGAAGGAATTGACTTAAAAAAATTTTTTTTTATATTACTTGTTCAGGAGAAGGTCAATAGGTTAAATATTGAATTAAGATTTTAAATACTTTTACTTTAGTTTATATTTAAATGGGACAGTAATTTTTTATCCTCAAATAAAATTATAATTTTCTAATCATATAGTATTTTGCAATACAATTATAATATTACAATTAAATAGTTATTGTATTTAAAAATTGAATTATGTATCTAATGATTTAATTTTTTTATTATGATTCATTTTTTTTCCCTTCATAAATGTTTTAAATAATTTTTCTTTATCAATCAATTATATGTATTTTTATTTCTTAATAATTATCAGTATGATGTAATGATAGAATGATCTACACAAAATAGCATTTAATGATTATTTTTCGTATATGAAAAATGTATTCTGTATCAATATATTCTGATCAAATGAGAAACTACTTATGCCATTGCTGTTCTTTTGATGTGAAAAAGCTTTCTTTTATTTAGTTGTATCTGTTACAAATTTAAATTTTTTTATTAATCGTTTGTTTGATTCATTAATTTTACTGTAAAAATCTTTTTCTTCAAAGTTATATTATATTCAAAATTAAGTTCTCTGCATATATTATAAAAAGGAATGTGCTCTCTCCTTATTTTCAAATGTTTTTTGCAGGTACACAATCTTATAGAGCCAAAGAGCATTGCAGTGGATTGGGTGAACAACCACATCTATTGGGTCGATGCTGGGACAGACACTATTTCTCTTGCTACTCTAGATGGAACCTTGCACCAGACAATCATCTCCACTAGTTTAGATCAGCCCAATGACATTGCTGTGGATCCAGAAGCAGGGTAATGGCTTTATGAAGTGGTTTTTCAGAAGTGAAATTAAATAAAATGCATTTAATTCTATGTAGTTATAGCTTTTATAATGATGTTCATTTTACCATTTATAATTTTGTTTCTTTAATAATAATTTAATGTAAACCTCTACTCAGTGTGATGGCATCATGAGAGGTCATTTCTCTGCTTCATCCACACAACAAAAAAAGATAATCTAAAGTGACAGAATTCTTAATGTAATATTAAAATATTATGAAAGTTAAAATTCAGAAGAGTAAAGATGATGGGAAGTTGAAATTATAATTATCACATTTTAAGTTTCTCTAAAAGACTAATGAAATTCATATTTTTTTTACAGTTATATTTATTGGACTGATTGTGGAGCTTATCCCAAGATTGAAAAGGCACAATTGGATGGAAGTGAACGGCAGATCATTGTGAGCAAGAATATTGTGTGGCCCACAGGCATTGCTGTGGATTATCCAGCCAAGCGGATCTATTGGTCAGATCCAAAGGCTCTTCGAGTGGAGTCAGCTAATGTGGATGGACGGCACCGGCATTTAGTGAAGGCATTTGCACCAGGTAAAAAATCATAAACGATTCTTTTGGAGGAATGCTATAATGATTATTAAAAAAAAAATTTAAGTTCGTTACAGAAATTGTTGACAAGTGTAAAAAATTGTAGTGAGAGATTCCAAAGGAAAATTTTTCAATTAAAGTCAGTAATGTAGATATTAAAAAACAACAATTTGTCATTGAAATCAAGTCATTAAAATGTATGAAAAAAATATATACTTTTAAATAATATAAAATAAAGGTATATATAAATTATATTTGAAATATGTAATGAAATTGTAAGTAAATAAAAGTTTTTCAATCAGCAATATAATAAGCTTTTAAGAAAAAAATTCATTTCAAATTTTGTTTATTGTTAATGTATTTGAATAATGAACTTTTAAAATAAATTAGTCATTATTTTTCTATGATATCGTAATGTTGCTTTTTATTATTATAAGGTAAATTTTTCAGTAATGGAGTCACAGTTCGTAGCAAATATATAATTTTTTATTAAAATTATGAAAAATTATTATTATTCTTAAGTTTTGATATTTTATTAACAAAAATATGACTAAGAAATAAATTTGTTATTCATAGGAAATTTACTTTTTACTTACAATAAAAACTTTTAATTTTCAACATTCGTACAAAGTTACAAAAATGATGTTAGTAATTTGTAGATTATTCATTTAGTGCTCTTCATTGGATATAGAATTGAAATTCGATTACAAAATTATTTAGCAGCTTCATATATTAATTTTATTTTTAATATTTCAGAAGATGAAAAGCCCTATAAAATAGATGTTTTTGAGGATTTCTTATACACAACAACACCCAGTAATGCTGTTGTTCGCTTAGATAAATTTGGCCATGGTAATTTGACTTACCTTATATATGGTCTAAACAAAGCCAATGATATTGTACTTGTTCAAGAAAATAGACAAATGAATTGTAAGTGTTTCATGTTTTTAATTTTTAAGTATATATTTTTATTTTAAATATTTTCTTTGGTACATTTCTATATTTTTATTTTAAATATTTTCTTTGGGATACATTTCCTTTATTATTGATCAATTTACACAAAAATTAGAGATACAAAATAAAACTTATAAATATTTTCTTTACAATTTTTTTATAAAATGTAGAGGTAGGTAAGACTAGTTTTTAGTTCTAGATTAGATATTTAGTTCCCTGATTTATTGTCACTAAAAGATTTTTTTGAGATATCTGTGTCACAAAAAATAATAACTGTAATTGTGACACTGTCCTTCTCAAAAACATTTTTTAATGAATTATATGTAAGTCACCTTAATTTCTTGCCTATAATTGCAGATTATATGTTAAACATTTAGAAAATCCTTTGTGCATATTATAGGCTGTTGGATGTAATCTGCAGTTTTTTATTTATTTTTTTAATATCAATAAAATTTAATTTATGAATGAAATATTTCCTAAATGGGCTTTTATCTAAAAATAATGGATGAATAGTTATAAATTCAATGTAAGAAAGAAATTATTCTCATAAAATTCATATTTTTATAAAAAGATACAAGCTGGAATGTGCTTTATACCCTTGTGTAGGATATATATGAGCTTTAACAAAGTAACAAATAATTAAAAAGCTTAATTATTTAAATTAATTATTAGCTTCCTTAATTATCTTATATTTTTATGAAAACTGTCCAATATATATTAGAATGTCCATTTTTCAGTTTTATTATTGTATCATTTCATGTATTTTCTTTCATACAGTTTAAATTTTAAATTTTTATTATTGTAATTATTTCTTCATCAAAAAGGCTTTGAAATTTTTTTAAAAATTAAAATATAAAATGTTCATGTAAAAGTTAGTTTATTTAAAATTTAAAAACTCAACAACAGATTTAAAATCAAAAATTTTTGGCACTAGATATGGCAAAGAAAATAAATGTTCAATAATAAACCATAAGAGAATATATGCTGTTACAGATTATACCTAATGGTGTTATTTTTTGCAGCTCTAAAGGATTGTGGATTATAGGCTGCAAATTATAATTACAAATTATTTAATATATTTAAAGATAAAATTTAATTTTTATACAGAATGAATATGATTTTAGAATAATAAATAAATATAAAATAGCGAACTAATTTTTAAAACACATTTATTTTAGATGGTCAAAATATATGAATATGATTAACTATGTACAATAAATTCATTTTAAAAACAGCATTCAGTTTTTATTATGAAACAGAAAAAAAAATTGAAACACTTCCTGCTAATAGTGTTTTTAAATTTTGTATTTATTTTTATTTTATTTCAGTTTAAGTGCTTAAAGGGCTATTTATTAATTAGTAAATTAGAAAGATTGTGTATTTAATGTCTTTATTATGAAATTTAACATTAACCATGTAACATGCACATTTTGGCATGTAAAAAAAAAAGCTGATTTTTTTTCCCAGTACAAATGTATCTTTTATAAAAAACTGAAAATATAAAATTAGGAAATTGGAAAAATAAAATAAACAGTTAAATCATATCAAGATAAAGGAGTTATTTCTTTATGCAAAGCATGAAAATGGGTTCAATTCATATTTTTTATAAGAAAACATAATAAGAAATTTTTTAACCTTTATTTAACAAAAAAAAACTATATACAATAAATTCATCTTTAATTTTTTCCCCCTTAATTGTGCTTACACTGTAAAATCTTATATTGCAGTTAGCACTCCATGCTTATCGAACATTAACATGTGTGGAGCAGATTCACTATGTGTGTAGCAAAAATCAATCCTATGCCATTTGCTTATGTTCAGAGACAGTAGATTATGAAACAAATGGCAATTCAGAATGCATTGTTCCAGTTCCTAAGCACCCTATTCCTGCTGGTAAGTTTTCTTTTTAATGGAAGCATTATTAATTATTAGTTTATTACATTGTTATTTTATGAAATCCCATCCATGCATAAAATGTAAAAGATAATTTTATGATGATAATGATGCAAAAAGCAGTTTCAAACAAAGTTTATTAATAAAAATAGTCCTTTTTTTTAGTAGTAATATTTCTTATATACAATGATTATGATGTATTGAAATATTCTTAATCCATTATTTATTTAATTTTTTTTGTATTACTATTTATTTATTATTAATATTTATTTATTTTTGTATTAATATATATTGCAATTTTATTTAAAATAAAATTGTTTTTAAAAATTCTATATTTGAAAACTAAAAAAAAATTATTTACTTCATTCTTAAATATTTTTGAATGTTGTTTAATATAAACAAAAAAAAAATGTTATCTTTCATTAAAAAAGGATTGTTACTCATTTAAGTGGTTGCTTTCCTCATAAAAGAGTATTTTGCTTAATTATATTTTTGTTATCTGTAGATCTTATTAAATTGCAGTGAATTAGCAAAAAATATTTATAAAATTGGATCTAAAATTCAGTATATTTTATTCATTTGACTTGACTTTGAGATTTATACATGCCAGTTGGCTGTTTATATAAAAATATCAAGTTGTGTCCAATAGAGAAAAAGAAAAATTAATTATGAAATGTTGACTTATAGTTCATAGCAAAATCCAAAGAATATATAGGGGGCAAAATTGTCTCTTATACTAAAAATTCTCAGAGCTTCTCATAGAAACTTCGATAAACAGCTTAAACAAATGAACACCATAAAATCTTCTCGATTACCATTAGCAACTGCTATTGATTTGAAAAAATAAAAATAGCTAAAATGAGAACAAAAGAAAATCATTGCTTCAATGAATAGAATAATATTGAGCTCTTATTGGTTTATAGAATGATAAAATAGAAAAAAAATTCACTGATCATGTTTAGGGCTGTATAGAGAAGTACGGAAAGTATAAAAGTGGACATTATACATTTGCTAATATTATTGAGATGCAGATGTTGGCGATTATAAAAGATGGAAACTTATCAATAATACTTGGTTAATATCAGTTGTGTTACAGATTTTTTTTTTACAGTTGTTTTTACTATATTTTAGTGCTTTTAAAATGTATTGTTGATGAATAATATTTTTGCAATAAACATTTCTCTCTGTTTAAAAAGCTGATATTGCCTCTAGATAAAAAATAGCTTACTTAGTATTTAAAAATTCTGAAATTATTTTAAAATCTTAATTAAAAAAATAAAATTTATGATAAATTTTTTATTTCATTCAAGTAAAAATGGCTAATATCCATGTTATGTTTTATTCATTTCAGAACCAATCTGTCCATTGACATGTTTTAATGGGGGGACATGTTCCTTGGATGATAATAATGAACCTTATTGCAAGTGAGTAGATTTAATTTAGAAATTAACTTACCAACATGGTAAGAAAATTTCAGTGTATATATTCATATTTTAATAGTAATTGTGTTTGGATTTTATTTATATGCTTCAAGATGCATTAAAAAATTTCAAAATTTTGTAATTTAAATGTTATTGACATTGTAAATGAATAAACAGTTTACAAGTTGAAATAAAAATTGATAAACTAAGATTAAGCAATTAGAAAAAAATATAAATACTTGAATTAATACTAAAGATTCCCATTCAATTTTTGTTTAAAAAAATAACATTCAATAATAATATTAAAAATATATGGTGACAAAAAATAAATAAAAATTTTCTTTAAAAACTGCCAATTTTTTAAATGCATTAACTAAAAGGCACTAATTAATTATATATACTGTCTTGTAAACATTCCTTCTATTTTTTTTTTTAAAATTTTTATTAATATTATTATAAATGAATTTGGATAACTTGGTAAAATTTTGTCTTATAAAATTTATCTTAATTATGGAATATAATAAAATTTTTTAGGAGATTCATAATTTTATGTGTAATTAATTTTTCTTAATATGAATGCTATTTAAGAAACATTAAAATAATATCACAGTTAATCAATAATTTGGCCTTCTGCAAAGTATTTTTTATCCACAAGCACACACTGATATATAATATGTGTCACATTTTATTTAATTTTACCAAAGTCAAGTTCTCTTTCATCACTTTTTTCTTTCCTATGTTTCAAATATCGTTTATTTAAAAAAAATATTTGTTGTCAAAATGCATTTTTAAGTGGCAGCTTTTATAGAATTGGTTCTTTTAAAACTTCACATAAAAAAAATATCCAGATTTTAGGCAACTTCCTATAAAACAGCAACCCATAATTTTTTGAGGTAGGGCATATTATCAATGGATTAGAAGCAAAAAATACTATTGTAGATATTGAATATTTTTACTTTATGAAACTTTTTCCATAGACTTAATTTAAAATCCTTGAAATAAACACCATGAATTTATATTATCAACATTTTTTACTTATCTATTCTTAATTTCAACAATTAACAAGAAACATCTCAATTTTACTTGTTCAGGAATTATTTAAAATTAAAAATGATTTCTTATCTTATTTACTTTAGGACTGCATAACGAATGCCTTTTTCTTTTCAGAAATATTGTATAAGTCTAACAAAAATCAAAGAAAATCATTGTAACTTCGGAAATTTGTTGATTATTTTGGATCATTTTAATTTTTCTGCCAAAATATAGATCTGTAGAATATCAGTAGTTCATAACAGTTTTTAAAAAGTAGCATTTGTTTGGTTTTTTTCCTCAACTAAAATTGCTGGAAATCATAGTTCTAACTATACGATAAAAATTAGAAATAAATAAAATACTAATTTTTATCGTATGTTAACATTAAGTATGTGTTTTTTCCTTGATTAAAATTTTTAACTTAATTTCTTTTCACATTTATTTGAAACTTAATATTTATAAGTGGTGAACTTCTTATAGTTGCAAGCCTGAATATGATGGTTCTGTGTGTGAAATTTACCGATGTGCAAATTATTGTAAAAATTCAGGAATATGTTATGCTGATGTGTCCAAAAACAGTGCCCACTACTTGAAACCTCCTCTCAAGTGCAAGTAAGCATTCTTTAAAAAACTCTGACAGCATTCAACATATGCTTTAATTGTTATATCATTTTCCTGAGTTACTTGTTAAACTCATTTGGTTATTCTCTACCTCTTTTTTATTATTGTGTATCTAAATTCAAAAAATATTTTGATCTCTTCTTTATCTTTCAATATATTTGTAATTTTATTTATTCATATTTTTATAGAATGCTAATCTGTCAAATAAATTTTCAACATAATTTATGATTCGTTTTAAAACTAATCCAATATCCTTATTTTGTTTTTCTATAATAGTATTTAGGTATGGTTACACATTTGTTTAATTTAAAATTTATTTTGTAACACTTTCATTGATTAAAATGTAAAATAGAAAAAGAATAAAGTGTTGATGATTGCCTTAATTTTATGTTATCCATATATATGCCTTTATCTAATATTTTGTTTCAACTTTATCATATCAGATAAAGGCATATGTAACATACGGCACAATAGTATTTTTATCCAGAAAAATTTTTGTGTATTTCACTTTAATGTTTTTCATTGGCAACTTTTTTCCTTATTTGGAATATATTTGAAACCAGTTATAAACAACATATTTGAAACCAACAATTTGCAGTTTTTGTTATTTGCCTTATTCATTTTTAATTTAATCAAATTATATAATAAATGTTTTGTTAATGACTGTCACTAAGTAATCTATGTAAATTAGTATAAATCCATAAAACAATTAACATTAGACATTTACTATCAATAATTGATCCCAGTTTTCACTACCCTTCTCATTATTAAAAATTTTTTGATTAAAATTACAGAAACATATCTTTCTAACCATCAAATACAAAAAAAAGCATTAAAATACAAAAATTATACTCTATTTTTATATTTTCTGCAATAAATGTTTAATATCTGCTAGGTCACCAAAAAAATCTGGTTTAAGTAAATACTGTAATATAATTTACCTTGATAAATTTTGCAAAATTATCAAGAATCATTTTTTAAATTCATAAAAAATTTCAATTTATTTCAAATTTTTCCCCATTCAATCATTTCAGTTAGAATTAGGTCAGTTAGAGTTAGGTCCCAGTCTATCTATTTGGACTCAGAATGAACAAATTAAAGTAACAATGTATTCAGAGTCCATTAAGCCATTTAACAAATCTAGTCAATAATCCTGAGATTACTTACATTATACCAGAGATGCAATCGGCCTCTGAATAAATATACTCCCTGGCAGGTTGAATTGCAGATTTTTTATCATTGTTTGTTATTGCAGCTGCACTTTCTGTGGACTGGCATGCAGTGTGAGAAAGGCATCCCAGTCATGTGATGACTACTGCTACAACAAAGCTACATGCTATAATGAGAATGGTCTACGTTTTTGTACTTGCCCACAAAATTTCTTTGGGGCAAGGTGTGAAAATGCAAGGTCTTGGAGTAAGTTTTATTTTGTAAATTTTATAATTCAAATAAAAGTACAAAACCTTTTAATTTCTAAGTGGAAAAATTAAGAGAAAAGCATCTGTTTGGGATTGCCAATCTTCAAAATTTTTAATACAATATTGAAATGGGAGTAAAAATTTGAGCTATTATGCTGTTGACAAATATTTCTTCATAGTGTGGAAAAAGTAGAGTTTATCTAAATCCATTCTTTATCTTATGTGACTGCATACTTTATATACATTAGAAGTGTGTAATATTAACATTATTGAAAAAATGTGTAACATTTTTATTTTAAAAGGATTATTTAGAAACAGATTTAATAAAAGAGACTTTTTATTTAAAATAAGTTTCATTTTTAATTGTAATTCTCAGGTTTTTCCTCTGTTTGAAGTAATTATGCACTAGTGAAAATTGCTTTGTTTGTATTTTTTACATTTATCAAAACATTTCTTTTAATCATTATCATAATAAATAATTGCTTAATTTTGTACTGTTGTAAAATATATATATATATTAATTTTTCAGAACCCGTCTGGGAAAAACTTTATATATTTATTTATAACAAAAATAATTATTTAAATGAGATTTATTCTTATGACAAGTCCTCTTAGCAGTTTATGAAAATTCCACCTTTTTTATTGTATCATGTCTGACATTTTCTGAGAAAAAAATAAAACATTGCAGAAAAGCATTGATGTCATAAAACTGATCTCAATAATTAAAAGAGTCTAAACAATTCCTTTTACAGTTGTAAGAATGAAGGCATCTGCAAGATAGATTCTCTGGGCAAATACTATTGTGAATGTGCACCTGGTACTCATGGCCTCCTGTGTGAACTGACCAAGTGCAATGGCTACTGCCAGCATGGCAATTGTACCATGGTGAATGGTCCTAGTGCTGCCAGTGTCTGCCAGATACTCAGGCAAGCAGTGTGAGCAAAGACATGTGTGACCTTCTCTGTCTAAATGGAGGTAGTTGGGTTCATTGAAAAAAAAAAAAAGTTATGAACAATTAGTAGATTTTTTAACCCTTTTGTCCCCCTTTTAGGTACATGTAAGCGCGGGATCCAAAAACCTTATTGCCAATGTCCCAAAACTATCGTGGAAGACGTTCTGAACTTGACCATTGTGGCTGCCTGCATGGTGCTACCTGTGTCACCAGAAAATCTGAAGACGGAAACAACTATTCATGTCGCTGTCCTCCACAATACTCTGGCACCCATTGCGAAACATATAACCCCATGTCTTGTAGAGATGTTATTTGTAAGAATGGTGGTACATGCCTTATGTCTAAGGGTATACCAATTTGCAAGTTAGTTTAACATTTTTTTTACCTAAAAGCTTTTAAAATATTCTTGATTGGTATTTTACATTAGTTACGTATTAATTTCTGCTGCAGTAGGTTTTGATAAATAGCAAATATGATTCAGTGTTGCGTAAAATATATATTTTTTTTATATTTTAAAATTATGTTCATTAAATATTATATTTTTTTACTCTGGTCAGTGTAATTTGTAAGAAAATACAAGCGCAAATCAAAATAAATCTACATAAAAAAATGCTTACCACATATTATCATTTAATATGATTACTTCATTGCTCAAGACAGTAGACAGTCTTAATTAAGAGATTTCATTTTAATATGGAAAAAATATTAAAAACTAAAATACTAGAAAAGTTTGGTATTGAAATAAAAAAAAACAAATAAATTAAATCTAAAAAAAAAAAATTATTTTTCTTTTAATACCAGAGGGCTATATGAGAAATTTCTTTTTACAATGCAGTTAATTTAAAATTTCTACAATACAAAAATTAATAACTTTTTTTTTTAATAAAATATTAGTACATAATTTTACATTTTGTAGTATCTTTTTTAAAATAACATTATTAAGTAAGATAATGTTATATTTTAAGAGAAAAAAATTTTTGTTTGCTTATAAAATTTTCTAGCTTGCCCAAGATCATTATTAAATACTCAAACGAGTTTTCAATTATTATGACTTTTAATCCTTAACATATTAGAATCATTTTTAAGCTAAATTAATGGGGTAGAGTGCATTATTTATAATTAGGTTTTATTGGAATAAAAATGTAAAAGACAACTTTTATAAATAATTATGTTTATATATTTCTGAAATACAATTATTTAAAGATACTGATTTCTTTCATATAACTATTAAAGAATGTTTTTCCTGGTATATATTCTATTGCAACTTTTTTTTAAATCAGGAAGTTTTTAATTGAAAAATTATTTTCTTGTGTAGTTGCCTTCCACAATGGTGGGACCTGTGTGAAATGCAGTCAGATAACTGGAACCAATGCCTGGCTATTGTTTGCATGGTGGTGTGTGTGTGCCCTTGCCTCTAAATGGAGTTGGACCGCCTATGTGCACGTATGTATGCAAATTCTCCAAGGGATATATTTTGAATGATTGTATACAAAGTTAATGCTGTGAAATTGCTCATATTTTGTGAAAAAAATGTGAATTGTTTCATTTGGAAGTTAGAGATAATATGGAGCAGCTAATTGCAGGAGACTCAGTATATTGTATATTTTATAAAATTTACAAAGAGTGTTGATACATGCAAACTATGTAGATCAGGAACACTACAATAAAATATGGCATATATACATCACATTATTTTTCAGTATAATCACTCAGTTGCCAGAACCCTTTCTTGGGAGGTTGATCTAGTCATTTTATACTGTAAGAATATTCTGGATCTTAGTTAGAATCAGCCTAGAATAACTAAACTTAGTCTATTCTGGTATTTTAACATCTATATGAATGTTCCTTCAATTTCAGAATATGTACATTTTAAGGGTGAAAAAATGGGTGTATCTCAACCTTTGCGTCTAACGGACAGCCTTCAATTGAATATTTTTGCACTGCAAGCTAAAAAAAACTAAATTTGTTACTATGCAACTTCATCATTCTGTTCAGTTTGATCACAATGGAGCCTTAACTCATAGCATCTTTTTGTTTCATTTTTTATTCCTGAGATTATCTGTATAATTTCATTTATTTGTATATTGTTAAGTAAACATTAATTTTTCCTAATTAAATGTTGAATTTCACTGTACAATATTTCTTTCACAAATGGTGTAACTCATCTACCATAGGTGCATCCTTATGCTCCAGAAATGAAAACATCATCAATAGTATGGAGACACATTTTGGAAAATGCTAATTCAGACTATTTGCTAAATATTAACAAACCTTTCATCCAAACAAATCTCTTTCTTTTTTCTCCTGTTATTAAGTCCTTAATATTTTCAGTATAGTAGCACTCCTTTACCATTGAAGGACTCTTGAGCTCTGATGGCATTGAAAAGGCAACTTTGAACTTCTTTTCACAAATATGTGTTTCAATGTCCTGTTGAGGCTTTAATCTGTAGGTGAAATCATCCACCTGTTTTTACTCTTAAAATTGTTGCCTGCAGCATAATGCACAGAATATAGAAGGGAAAATTGTCAAAAATCAAGCAGATAAGAGAGCCACAAACTTGCTTCTTTAAAAAGTAAACAAGAAATCCATTTTAAATACATTAAAAGGTGAATATTAGAGCTTGGCAAAACCAACTCTAATATTCATCTTTTCTTGCGCAATGGAATTATTCTGCCCATGAAAATTATTAACTTGTCTTCACTTTTCGATTGCAATTAGTATGTATTGTTCCTGCCTCTCTTGAATGAATGGATGAGACATTTTCACAATGATTTTTTGTACATTTGTGACATCTTTGGCATAAGAATTTTATGATAAAGAAGTCATATTTAGATACATAGTAAGGAACACTAGACAAGCTTTGAAATAAAATATGATTATTTTTTGTTGAGTTCACAGCATTGCATTTAAATCTATTGAAATTAATGTGCTTTTGGAAAATGTAATGTAATCATACTAGTGATGTATATCATGTTTGTTGTGTAAGGTTTTGTAATTTAAATTATTTAAATGAGTGAAAAAGGCAGATAAATTTTGCTATTATCATGTATCATTTAATATTAGCTGTGGGGTTGATTAATATTCTGATTTCAAAACATTTTGATGTTTCATGCTGTCATAAATTATTCTAGTTTTCTAAAAAAAAATCCACTTATAAAAATTTGGAATAAATGAGTAGTTTATTCCGACTTATGAAAAGTAAGTATTTAAAAATTATATCAATTTATGTATATGTTTATAAATACAAATTAAAAATTAATTTATTGTTATTGAATAATTATTATCAAATGAAGACAATAAAATATTATTATAGACCTTTTTAAATGTTTATTTTAAATTTAATACCATGCTTATTTTTTTGGATCATTCATTAATGAATGAATAAAAAATTAAATGAACTAATTACAAAAAATACAGTAATTTTATCATTAATAATATTTTGGTATGTTTATGTAGCCTGATATTTTTTTTTCAATATATTCCTAATCCTTGTTTGCTTCAGTTCCATTAAACTGATTGTTGATTGAGTGCATTCTGCTTTTCTAATTTACAGCTGTATTTTAGTTTTTCTTGTTACACACCATGATGATATATTTTTTTATTGAAATTATTGCATATATTTTGCATATTATTCTTAATCTTCAAAGAACACTGTACAACCACTACTTATTTGTAGGTGTCCTCGAGGTCGTGCAGGCAAGCGCTGTGAAATCAGCACATCTTGCAACAATTACTGCTTCAACTCTGCTACATGTGTCCCTGCAGTAAATGATGATGAGAAGCCCGACCTGCCTGTAAGTGCTTTTTCTTTAATGTGTTGAATATTTTGAACAAAATATCTATGATTAAGTAGTATAATTCATTGCTCATTATTCATGTTCTGACCAAATCACTCTTGGGGTCAGCACTTACAAAAAGAAAAAGTTATATGTTTTTCAGAAATTTATTTATTTATATTTTTTTTTAATTAAGAATAAGAATAATCTTTCTGCATTGAGTAAATATTAGTAAGAATGCATCATAGTTCATTGATAAAAGGAGACTTCATCAATTCAAAGTGCACAATGTATGTTGCTCAATATAATATATCTAAGTAAATTTTTCTTCCTGATGACTTAACTTCATCCAATGAATATCATTGAAATATTAACTTAGTGAAGTTGTCAAATACTTTTTTTATTTGCTGATATTTCCAGAGAATAAACACCTATGCATATCAGATGATGAGACATACACATACATTAAGTATTGCAATGAATCTGTAGTCTTGTGGTTGCTATGCATAAACATTTTTTTTTTTTTTGCCCCATAGATGTCCTGATGGTTTTGTAGGGTCTCGGTGTGAAACTAGTCAACCTCAATCTTTACCCAAATCTAATGGAAGCTCATTTCCCACAGAATGTGAGTTAACTTAATTTTTTATGAAAGATTTAATTTAGACAATTTTATTTCTTACATTTTTGAGGTACTGGGTCCAAAAATTATTATCATTATTTAAATAAAATATTTGCATTTATAGTGATAGCTTCCATTGGAATACCTGTGTGCACAATTTTGCTGCTAGGGATCTTGCTGGCATTTGCAGTTGTCATTTATTGCAGAAGAAAAAGGTAAGTTCCCTACCTCATATGAGTAGATTAAAAGAATATAAACTTCACAGTTCTAAAAGAATATAAATTCAATAATTCTTCAATAATGAAAAAAAAAAAGATTTTCCTAATTATTTAAATTAGAAAAAAAATATTTTTCCCCTTAATATTGCTTGTTTTTAAATAAAAAAGAAAAACAATTCTAATTTTCTAATTTCTGGTTGCAAAAGCTATTTAAATTTATATTTTATCCATTTTATTTTGTAGACATTAAAATGGATGTCATATTCTTAATGTACCGCTTATTTTCTAAGCTTTTATTTATTAGTCAAAGTTAAATTTTGAGCTAACTTTGACCTGGATACCCTATTGACTTGAAACTATAATAGTTTCAATGTCTCCAACTTGATGTAAAGCAACACAGTTTAATTACTGAACTGATTAAAATCATTAAAAGCAATTACAAAGATACAAGTTTGGAATCAATGTCCTTTTTATTTCTTAAGTTACATTTATTATAAATGTAATAGAATTAAATAAATGAACTATATATTCTAAAAGAATTTTTTTATATATTTCCTTGCGAAAGACTATATTTTATTTTAACACTGTCTGAAAGACTGTTTTTCAAACATATTATTTATTATTGTCAAATGTTTCTTAGAAATTATGTTTTCCAATATGTTTGTGTTTTTGGAAAATTATTTATGATTGAAGCTGTCGGAACAAAATACTTAATCACGGCAGAAAACGTTTTTCAAAATCAGTGCAAAGCATTCTATTCAGATAGAGAAATTTATTGGCTTAAATGATCTGTAAAGTCTAAAGAGTTGCATTCAGAAATAAACAAAGCAAATAACATAGTAGCAAGTATACTAGTGAAGAACATAACATTAATGGAAGAATGTTTTTGAACTAATAAAAAAGTAGAAAACTGCATAAATGTTAACAAAATTTATTTCCCAATTGATGTGCTCAAAAAATCTCAATACATTAAAAAAACTTGCCTTTCACAAGGTCTTTTAGATGTTAGGATGCATACCACTTCTTTTTTATGGTGAATATTCGCCCTGGCTCTTGTGATATTTTTCTCACAAACAAGGAAATTCGATGGCGATTGTGAAAATATGTGTAATTGCATCTACAGTTAAACAGTGTGATGGGGATTTCTCAGGTTTTCTCCCATACAGTGTTCATTTTTTTCCCTCAACACTCATCGTTGGAGTATTCATGGAATACATGAGGGGAACATGATGCCCTCTGTTGTTCAATACTTCGGTCAGATGATGAATATTATCTAATATATTAACAGTCAATATCAAAAATATATTTCATTTGCTCTTGTAAATAATTTAGTTTAGTAGAAACAAAATTTTCCCAAATTGTATGTATTTGAGAAAATTAATACTTGATGACTATAAAAGTGATACTTTAAATACAAAGTATGCTTTTTTACATAAAAGATATATTATAAGTATATTTCTGGAAGGCAATATTTATTAATTTTAAGTTAGCTGTAATGTATGGAATAAAACAATGGACAAACTAATTCTGTTGATTTCTAGCCCCTCTCCTTAAACTTCTCAGTCACTCGATGGCAAAGTTCATTTAACAGTATAAAAATTGTGTGTTGGATAGCTAACATTCTAGTTGGGACCTCTCTTTGTAAAATTAAAAACATTAGATACAATTCATTCATTCTCATTATTTCTCATACAAGTGTTTATATCTTTGTTTTCATATTTTGATCAAGAGTCACTGTTGCACAAATTTTATTCTACTGTTGTCAAATTACTCATTTTCCTTAATCAGATTAAAAGTGGATGAAATCATGCCACAATACTCAATATTTATTGTTCTTGAGTTTAGATAAATATATTTGGATAATTTTCTAAACTTACAATTTAGAACCAAATTTAAAAATAATTTTCATTGCATTTTAATAAAATAGTGCTCATTAAATTTTTAATATTTTAATTGTAAATAAAACTCACTTTAATTAATTAAGATGATTTAAAAACATAACATTTTTCCTTTTCAATTATGTTTTAAAATAATAATTATTGTGGGGAAATGTAGTGATTAGCGATGGGTAATACTTTGAAAAATAATAATGTACACAATTTTTCATAATAAAGCCTTGAATTTATAAAAAAAAAAAAAAAATCCCTCAAAATTAATTCATATTCCTAGTGTATATATTTATATTAAATTTCTCACTATTATTTAAAAATTTCTTTTTAAAGTTACAAATATTTGAATAATGAATGATTGTTTTCATATCACTGTTCATCCTAGAATATTGTGTTTCTCAAAACTCCTTTTATGTTGATATTTCAAATGTATGGCCAATGTTTCTGCATTATTATTATTTGCTATTTGTTATGTCTTTTATTTTAATATGATTAACAATCCTTTCTATCTGAGAAATATATTAAATTTAATAATGTTTATTATAAAAATATATATATAATATAACAAATGTCTAATAACCCATTGAAAAGGCTGCTAAGTGAAAAACTGTCCATTTAATTTCCCTAGGGGCCTGCCCTTCATGCATGTTCGCATGCAGGATTCTGCTAATGTGGAGATCAACAATCCCATGTACCTCAAAGAAGATTATGACTACGAAGCTAGTGAAGCTCTCAATGCTTCTATATCACAAGAAGTAGATGAAGTTTGTCTTTTTCTTTTTTTTTTTTTTTTTTTTTTAAGATTTTTATCAATAACTATTCTTCTAATTTTTAATTTAAAGGCATAAATTCAAAACTTAAAAAGTATTAAAAAAATTCATAATAAAGTTCTGCATTATTATTATTATTTTTTTTTTCATGAATTTCTCTTGTTTTGTAGCTCATGAAATGTACAACTGTTTTAGCCTTATTGTTATATTAAAAATCAAACTACTGGAAAACATAACAAAATTAAAGTTAAAACTCTTTATTAAAACATAAATTTTTCTGTTAAAACTAACAATGCTTTTTTTTTTAATTACTCAAATGTCATACTTATTGAGTTGTAAACTTTTATTGAAATAATAACAATATTTTTGATTATTGTATGCGTTGTACAAAAACTATATGATTGACTTATAGGTCATTAGATTGTCTTTCCATTATTTTTCAAAAACTAAAACTCTGCTTTTATATATATATATATATATCTAAAAGCTATTAATGTTTATCAAAAACATAAAATGTAAGCTGAAGAAATTGCCTTTCAAGTTGAGTGATGCAGTTATATTTGCTTCGCTACAAATGCCTTTTTTTTTTTTTTATCTAACTTCATGTGTATTATAACAAATTAGTTTTATATTATTTAGATAGCGTAAAATAATAAAATAGCAACCTATGCCAGTTATCTTTAAACTTTTTGTGTGTGTGTTCAAAAGATAAGCCTCTTAGTAAAGAATGCAATTGAATCAATTATCGTCGCACAAAGATCGCTATTTGGAGCCAAAACATAAATAAAGCCTGGGAGCTCAATATCACAAATGCATTAGTTTTAAAGTGCCTGCTCACAAAGAGAGCAGTTTCATCTTGAACAATGAGAGGTTTCCTCCCTCCTAAGGCAAAGTACTTCCAATAAGTATTCGCTTTAAAGCTGATGCATTTATGATGTTGAGCTCCCCATGTGCTTCTGAAACTGGACACAGTCCCATGAGAGAAACTCACATTGACATGATACACGATGAAACCTTCACAAGTGATTGTGTGAGCCTACATCTTTGGTGTACCTCAAATATCACTTGGCATAACCCCTCGGGTAAGCAATCCACTTTAGAGACTGCGAGCCTATGCATTTTATTAATTTCTTTTATTGGGGAAGGGGAGACGAATTTATCTTTATCAAATACATTAAGTAGATTTTGATATGATGTTTTTAAAAATGTAAGATCAAATTTTTAAGTTTAAAGAAAAAAAAAATAATGAATTTCAAATAAAATTATATGACGGAAAATATTTGTTACATTCCAGGCTACCAATTTTACAAATCCAGTGTATGACTCCTTGTACCCTGTGGGATCTACAAACAGTGAAGAAAAAAAGGGACTTTTGCAGGGAGACAGTGTAAATGTTGACTTCAGGGATGGGTCGTCTCACCTAGGACAAACCTCTTCCAACGATCACCCACTTGCATGAGCAACCTCCATCCAACTTGAGGCAGCTGTTTTTGGAACCCCTCCCTTGACGAGTGGAACTGATTTTTATGTTTTAGTACCTGCTTGTTGTTGTTTTTATTTTATAGATTATTAATACTTTTATGTGGTTGTTTGCCAAATTCTCATTTGCTCAAGGACAATGCTGTCTCGTCATTTAAGTTTGTGGATCTCGATGCTACTTGAACAGTACTCATGTGAGCTATGCATTTGAGATGAATAAACATTGTCCAATAAGTTCTATAAGCATTGGAGCAGGCAAATATGAGCAGCAAAGACTATGTTTTTTTTTATCAAGTTCATCTTTTGTTGACTGGCATGTAGCTCATGAAATTCTTCCATACATTTTTAAATCATAACATTGCTAAAAATGTCAGTTTTAAAGTATCTCTCTACAATTCAAGCAAAAAAAAGTAACTTTGTATTTTTTTGTATATGTATTACATAGAAGTTTTGAAATGTGATAATTTTAATTGTAGTAATCCTTTTAAAGTATTTCTTAAATTATTACATTGTATTTGTTGCATAATAATAATAGATAAAGTAAAAAATTTTATTAACTTAATAGTATTCAATTTGTATAGGTGATCAAGCAACCAAACAATTTCTGAATGAGGATTTTTGATTCCAGATTAATTAAGCAATATGAAAAAATTGCATACTATTGATATGGAGATTATCAATGTAAGTAATAGGAAAAATAATTTTATTAATGTGTGCAAGAGATTTCTAAAATACATAATTTTAGTTTGTTAGAATTATATTTTCAAAAATTTTAGATGTTAAGAGTTTCATGAGACACAAGTCAATGGAATATATATAATTGACACTATGACGACGAATCTCATTTTGAACTAAACTTTCAAGCAGGCCTTGGTCTGCATATCACCTATATAAAAGAAGAAATTGTGCTTTTATTTTTGCCAAATATTATTTTTTTTGTTGTGAGCCATGTTTTAGCTTATTTTTCTTTGTTGCTATTTTTATGTACAGTATTCTATTGTCTTTAAATTTCAATTAAAAATTGCATGAAGTGTTTTCAAATAAGGACAGCTATTCTCAAACTGATATTTTGTAAAATAATTTGAAAGTTTAAAACAAACTTAATAATATCTTTATATAAATAATGTATTTTATTATTCAGAATATTAATAATAGCTGCTAATTTGTGCAATGTGCAGATTTAAAGCACATTTAAGGTTGTGTTAAGTTTGAGTTTTGATTGACATAAAGTCGGCCATTCTTGGAAAAATTATTGCACTTAATTGTTCATTGAAGGATAATTAACTTTATTGGATTAACTTAATTTATTAATTATTGTGTTTTAATTTTATTGTGTGTGTTTTTTGTATTCCTTACGGCAATGTTAAATGTGAGCAAAGTTTCAGCAATGTATAAGTATTGGTGTACAAGCTTCTCTTCGAATGAAAAACCCAAAAATATTTTAATTCCTAAAATCTTGTATAAAAGAATTGCCTTAAACAAGTATTTAATAGAGTCCAAATTGACCACTTCAAAAAAAAAAAAAAAAAAAAAAAACTGAACAATGGACAACTCCAATATGTAATTTTTTATTTTAAATATATTTATTAAGTATTTCATTTAAGTGAAATCGTTAATGTTAAGTTTTATTTTAAATTTTAACACTTTCAAAATTGACATTTTGACTAATATACTAATAGTAATTATTATACTTCTTTGTGATTATAAATGTATAGTATTTTGTTATACTTAAACAGCTGAATGTATATAAAACTTTACTACTTATCAAAGAATGCAGAATATTGACTGCTCTTTGTTATGTATTGCTTATATATTTAAATTCATCTTTAGTTGTGATTTTTTTTTTTAAATATAGATGAGGTTGAATTGGTTGTGTTACTAAGATTTTCAAGAAAAAAAAACTTGAAATTATATATATACAACTTTGTTATTTGTTTTTGAGCATGTAATGAACTATATATATTTTGATAATATATATTACAAGTAATCCTGAAAGATTACAGGTAACAGCGTTTGGTTCCGACATTTCCATTATAGGTCAAGAGGACCTCTTTTTTTTTATCATTTTGTATTTTTCTTTTAATATTCTCAAAAGTTGTATTTCTATTTAAATTAAACCATTTAAAATTGTATAACTCTTCTCAAGTGTGTAAGCAATTTAGTATAGATGTATAAAATTAAGAAGGGCAATTTCATAGAGACTGTGCACTGATTATTTTAGCCACTCATGTGTTTGAAGAAATTCACCTTCTATCAGATTTAAAGGAAGCGTATTAAGAAAGAAAGAAACATAAATTACAAATTCATTGATTTATTTTTCCTTTAAACGAATCTAGTTTAATAGAGGTCTATGATAATTAAGCTAAGATAGATGTAGCATCAATTTTTGTTACCAATTATGGCTGCAATATTGAGAATTGGTTGGTTTTTATTGTTAATAACATTCAGAGATTATTAGATTGTATATTCTGTATTTAAACCTATTTCCAATAATATATAATATTTATCGATAATTTAATATATCATTCAAGTATTATTCAACAGAATTTAGGACAATTTTTAGATGAAAAACTATGTATAGCCCAACCACCAATCATGAGGAAAATTGGCAAGTGGCCAAGTCGGGCAGATTCAAAAAGAGGGGTGTCGTAGGGGAGAAAATGTCATTGAGGAGGGATTTTAATTGCATTAAAATTTTAGATTACCAAATATTAAAAGAAAAACTAAAAAGCTCATATGTACTATTTCATGGTATCTGTAGTCAAATTATACTTTAACCATTCAAGTTTTGGATTCTAAAACTTTATATTGAATTTTATAGTTGCTTAAAATCTTTACACCTTCCTGTTTCTATTGTTATCAAGTTTATTTCAACGTCTAAAGGTTAAAAAAACATAGTATTTTCCAATTCCTCAAATTTTTATTACATTGATATCCATTCTAGTGAAAGAATGAATTTTTCTTCAAAACTTAATAACAATAAATTCATATTAAAAATGCCACATAATTCAATCTTAAATTTCTTTAAGTATATCAGCTAGCATGAACATAAACAGAAAAACTAATAAATACTGTTTCTAATTAAACAGTTATGTCACTCATCTAAATAATTAAATCATACTTAATTTATCTTTATTTGGATATACTGATTATCTTTGGTAACATTTATTGATGTACTAAATTTCTGTAGAATTCTATGATATATTCATTAATTTATTCCAGCAAAAAATTTTACAGAAAATTTAATAATTTTTTTCGGCCATTATAAATGCAATTGGTCATAGGTTAAGAATTTCCAGAAATATATTTCCAGTTTGAGAACTACTAATAAATTTGGAAAAGTTCTTTCTGCTATTGAACGATATAACATAACACTCTTTTTGTTACTTTGTATTTGTGCAACTATTGCGTGGAAAATTGACAAGTAGCCAAATTGGTCAAATTCAAAAAGAATGGCATCATAGGAGAAGAAATGTCATTTAGGGAGGATTTTAATTTTTATTAACATTTTTGATTACATGATATTAAAAGAAAATTATATTGAAAAAATTTCCTATCAACTGTTATATTCTTTCCTTTAAAAGCAGTTTTGGGCATCATCTATCTGATTATCACTCCTAATATGTAAGCAATTCAATCGGGTGTTTACTATTCCACGCTTTCCATGATTGGACATTAATTTTATCATTTATTTTAATAACCGAGCCAAAAGCTGTGTCGACTTTAAAAGTGCCAAATTCAGGGGCATGTGTAAGTTTTCTTTTGGGGATTGTAATTGAATGACACATAATAAAGAATGTTGAATTTCTTAAATGGGCTGAATTGAAGTATTTGGCTTGAACCGAAAACTTATGATATTTTGAGGGCCCCACTGGCTACCCCTTAAATATGCCCCTGGCCAAATTATTCACTGTCACACTTGTTGTATGCACAGATATTGATTTTAAGGAACACTGAAAACTTGTTTCAGTTGTGTAGTATTTTTGAATGTGAATATGAGAATAGTTTTTTAGATTTTTGTAACTAAATCCTAATTACTGTACTGTTTTATGAAATATTAAGAAATTTGCATTTTAGATTTGAAACAATTTATTTTAGCAAAACTAATTGTTAAATTAAAGAAAAATTACACAAATTAATTTAAATTAATAGTGCATGTATATATAAACGTAAATTTTTAATTATTTATTTATGAATTTATTAATATTGAGAAATTTAGATAATTATTACTAGTAGTAGGAATGTTTTTGTGTGTATGATGGGGAAACTTGGTATTTGATCTGAAATTTTTTTACGAGTTTTTCCAGTACAGGAAACGGGATGCAATTCTAAAACGATTAATTGAGATAATTGATTATTTCTTGACTAATCTTTGTAAATGAACTATAATTATAAAATTTTATAACTGTGTGAGCATGTTCTCTTTGAGAGCTTATTTGGTTTTATTGTTATTTTTATACCGTATGTGTTTTCTATGTTCATTACTTGATTTGTTCAAAGGGAAAACTTTTAAACTAATGATTTTGTAAATAATTTTAGTTTTTGGAGTAAAACTACTTAATTTTTTTTCTTTTGCTTATTGATTGGTGCTTTATATATAAACACACACCATTCTATTCTTAATGATCTTGCCTCTCATCGTTTAAAGTGATTTCATTTTGTAGTTTATCTGATTTTTTTTTATATATAAACAATAACTGAAAGGGAATCTGTGAACTGTACTTGTTAATGTGAGTAACAAGTTTGAATAACATTAAAAAAAAAAATTCTGAATATTGTTAGTATTAATGTGTATAGATTAAGATGCAAAATTTATATGCAAACGGGCAAACAATTCAGAAGTTGTGAAAAAGATCTGAGAACTTTTTTTTTGTTATTTGTATATGTATCATTTATATGAACCTTGCAGTGTTTTTTTTTTTTTTTTTTTCTCCCTTGATGATTTGATAGCATATGAAAGCAGGAAATGCCAAATAATTTCTACTTCCATGTGCAGTCCACGCCCACAAAAAATGTGGCTATTGTCATAGCTTGTGTTGTGTATATATATATATATGAATGTGTTTCTGTGATCTGCAGCTATTCCTAGTCTTCCACCTGATTAGTTGCTGTCCATTCAGGAAGATGAGACGCAGCCTCGTCACTGGCACTTCTTAACCCTGGGGTGCAATAAAGTTATATTTATTGTGCATTAAAATTAAATTTTAATTTGTAAAAGTATGTTTTAGAATTACATTTATCTTATGGTGTTTACATATACTTGCCCATTAGCAATGATTTAGCCACATTTGGTTCATTGGGATGGTGCTTATGTTAAATGCCCTAAAAAAAAAGAAGAAAGAAATGATATAAGCTGCCAATTTATGTGCAAAAATGAAAAGAGATCTAATTAGGTAGAAAATTTTAAATCTCTAAAATTGTTTTATTTATTAATTGCCCAATGATAATAGCTGTGCTACTATCTCAATTTTATTGCTTTGCTATTATAAAGATTGTGAAGGGAATGTGTAACACCAAATTTATATAAATATATCTGTAAACTTAAAAAAATAATAATAATAATATATAAGTGTAAAGAAAACAAGGTTCTTCCCTAAAAGTTGTAGATTATTTTATAAAGGTATGAAGCCAAAATAGCCATTCAAGATTTTTTTCCTGTGGAATTTTATGCTTGCTTTGGCTTTTCTTCACTACGTGAGGTGTCAAACAAATCACAGGGTCATTTCTTCCATTTTTAAATCGATCCCTTCCAAGTGTGGTTCTCTCAATCACAATCCTTCCTTTGGTGTAACACTGAACAATGAATGTGTAACTTCTCTTCCTGAATAGCACACAAGTGAGTGGAGTGATGATGCTTTTTGATTTCCTGCGACTTGATTTGTTGTACATGTATAGAAATTAAAAGCAAAAATGCATTAGTTGTGAACATGTGTACATTACTCAAACATTTGTCAGTGATATATAAAGATCCTTTCTGCTTGTCATTGTGTTGTGTACTTTATTTCTCAATTAATCACACCATAATTTTTATCTTTACATGACCACTTCTTAATATGGTATAATATTATGCAACCACTTTTCAGGTAACCTTTTAGTTAACTTTTCTGAAATAGCATCACTTTTTCTTTAATTACAAAGAGAGGTCACTGATTTGACTGAAACTGGCAGTATATTTAGGTCTTCAATAAGATGTTAATGGCTCGGTGTTGTATGACTCATCTCTCAATGATTTTTAGAGAAAATCAAATTTGAAAACATTGCAAAAATTAAATTACTAGCAGTTGCCGAAGGGCTTAGTAGGGAAATGCTCTCTAAGAGGACCTGCAAGTGGCGAATTCTATTTTCAAGAAGAGTTTTATTATTATTCCCCTTTCCTCATTTATAAATTAATCTAACAAAATTAGGTGATTTAATTAGTATTCAGGCCAAGCGCTCGATACCACAGGTTTCGGATTCGAGTCCCGGCTGTGACACGGATGTTTTGTAGTGGTTCGGTATCCACTGTCTAATTAGCCCTCGTGAGCAACAAATGACCATAGAGGACAATCCAGGGGGTTGTGAGTAGGGGCTAACAATCCTACTCCGTAGGAAGATCTCATCTTGGATACTAGCATCAGGATAACCCTAGCTGGGCGCAAAGCTGACCGAGATAGCCTAAGGCGGGAACCAGCTGTACTGTTTGAGAAGAAATATTCACTTAATTTTTTTATATTACTTAGAAATGAGTAATAATTATTATATTACTTCATCTTTCGTAAGAAATCAAATTTCTTATTGACGTCAATTAAAAAAAAATTTTATTTTTGAAATACATTTAACAAGTTACGATTGTTTTCTAAAAAAAGTTGTTCATAATATACCAACAGCTTTTTTGAAACATTGTTATAAATGGATGTTAAGTCCGTCACTTTAATTAAAGATCCAGGCTTGTCAAATTTTTTTATTCGACAATTAAGTATTTAGGCATTATTTTTTTTTTTTAACTGACAAAATTACAGAAATAGCATTAATTAACCCTTAAAAATTAGATTAAATAGGCATGTTATTTAACAAAACGAAAGATCCAAAGAAAAATAGTCTTTAGAAAATAAATCTCAAAAGTAAAAAAAAAATAAATGGGTCGTGGCAATAATCGAAAAGTCTGACCTATCCACTATCCCTTCGCAGTCCTCTAGATCAGGGGTTCCAAACTGCGGGCCAAATCCGGCCCGCCAGTGTTATCAATCCGGCCCGCGACAGCGAATTGCTTATTGTTGCTGTAATAAGTCGGATAAAAATACACAGAATGATAATAACTCGGTTTTATTGACTTGCTAGGTAAAGCATAATACGCAGAAAATTTAACTAACTTATTTAACTTAATAAATAACTGAAATGAATCCCACTAACATTATAAACTAATGAATATTCCGCGGTTACCCTCGGTAGTTATGTTGGGGTAAAGAGTATCGCAAAAGTATGTATAACGATGTTTGGAATGTATATATCCTGAAACAAACATGATTTTATCCTGAAAATCCCTCAGGAACGGAAAAGCTAAATTAATGCCAATGAAACCGTGGGGTATCCACTTGCAAAAAAATACTAATGACATTTAATTAATTGTGATTTTTCACTGGCAGTAGTTTATAGTTAGCGAGCGTACTACAAACTACTGTCAGTGCATCGCCCAGAGCAAACAGTAGGGCCCTAAGGCTGGAAAGTTTGGAGACCCCTGCTCTAGATCAGTGATTTACAGTGTTTCGTAAACCATTTTTGGTCCACAAATTTTGGTTCAAAATTTTGTCTCCACAATGAAATGCAAATAATAATAATAAAAACACACGTATATAGTCTATATTTTATTAAACAAATGATAAAAACTTGCTTGGAACCACTGGGCATTATATGGCAACGATCAGAGGCACTTTATTGACTATTTTGAAATGGTGACAATCCCATAAAATAGGTATTAAACTTTGTAACGAAGATGAATTGCTGATATATAGATAGCTTTGGCGCTCAGTACCATAGGTTTTGGGTTCGTATCCCGGCGGTGTCATTGATGCTTGTAGTGCTTCGAATCCATTTTAAGCCGTAGGTCCCGATCTCATATGATCGTAGAGGTCACAGAGCCCAATCAGACTTCTTCTCACCCACATCATTCCCAAACTGTAATGGGGCAACTCAACTCTAGGCACGATGATGTGGTGTAGTAGTAGATATATATATATATATATAACAGGTAGGCTGAGAAGTTCGTAAGCTTACACATAGATGTGCGCTACTAGTATTAAATCCATATGATTTTTAGTTAGCCTAAACCTTCAAAAGACACGTCTATAAATTTGACAGCTGTTGCACTATTAGTATGTGAGTTATAACATTTTTTAGTGTTCATCACGTGCAGTCCACTCGGCTGACTGTCGATTGGACTCTGGTGTGAAATGATGGAGCCATGTTTCATCCATTGTCACATATCGACGCAAAAATTCGGTTTATTACGATTGAACAGCTTCAAACACTGCTTAGAATCATCAATTCGTTGTTGTTTTGGTCGATTGTGAGCTCGCGCGGCACCCACTTTGAACAGAGCTTTCGCATATCCAAACATTTATTCACGATATGTCCAATACGTTCCTTTGATATCTTTAGGTCTCAGCTATCTCAATCAACTTCACTTTTACGGTTATCAGAAATTATTTTGTGGACTTTTTGATGTTTTCGTCGGTAACAGCCTCTTTGGGGCGTCCACTGCGTGCATCGTCCTCGGTGCTCATTTCGCCTCGTTTAAATTTAGCAAACCACTTCTCTACGGTTGATTTTCCTGGTGCAAAGTCCGAATAATGTTTATCAAGCCAAGCCTTGACTTCAATAGTATTTTTTTCACCAAAAAGCAATGCTTTATTAACACGCGAAAAATCCCTTTTTATCCATTTTTCAAACTAACAAAAGTTGCTTCACTAAAAATGCTATAAATCACATACTAATAGTGCAACAACTTTCAAATTTATACACGTGTCTTTTGAAGGTTAGGGCTAACTAAAAATCATATGGATTTAATACTAGTAGCGCCGTCTATGTGTCAGCCTACGAACCTTTCAGCCCACCTGTTATGTAAACAGAATTGAAACTCTTGTGTGACAGTAAGTAACAAAGAAAAATAGACCTTGTATTCAAGTTGACACGTTACTGAGTTACTACTGCCTGTGCAACTCCATAATTTTCAAGATTAATTTTTTTAAAAGTATTATGTGCATTTTTTTAATTTTTAAATGTGTATCTTTTGCTCTAAAATGTTTTCAGTACGATTCTTTTTTTTAATATTGTCAGAATATTTTCAAGAATTTCTGTAGAGAATATGTCATCCATCCTTTTCTCCACGCCTCTTTAAAAGAGTCACCTTTTACACGACATAGTGAATTCCAAATAGTTGAGTTTGCGAGGAGAGCACTATCCCAGTGGGGCCTCATTTCCAATAATAGCAACTTATGCAAGTTAATACCCAGAGTTTTCTTGGAAGACAAAAAAAAAATAAATATAAAAGTAGATCAATGTGATAAAAATCATAAGTGAATAAAAAATTCAATGGCATTGATGAAATATAAAATAGATTCAGAGTAAAATTATAATAAAGAAAAATAAAACTAAAATAATTTGTAAATGTTAAAAGAAAATTATTAAAATCAGTGAGAATAAGTTAAATAAGGACTTACATGGTCTCTCGATACGTAATTTCCAGGACTGCACTATTTTTATACTGTTCAAGAGTGTTCCCGAACTATATTTACGAAAATCTTTCTTAAGTGGAGAAATTTTGATCGCATTCCAAATTTCTCATGAAGTAAATATAAATACATATAGTAGATATATTAGGGGCGGTCAAAAAATTCCCGGATTTCATTGTAACTCTTTATTACCATAATATAATAAATTTATATTTTTTCTACTGAATTCATAACAGACAGTGTCACTGCTGCCGAATGTTTTGAAAAAAAAAAAGATAGGGGATCCAATGTTTCATGAGAGAACACGGGTTACTGGTTATGAAACCTGGATGTGAATCTTCGGCCCGGAGAGAAATATGCTGTGATTAGAATGCACACAACGTCCTCTCCTTGACCAAAGAAATCGCATCGTGGCAAATCCAACGCAAAAGTGATGCCCATTGCGTTTTTCAACATCGAAGGTGTGGTACACCATGAATTTGTACAACCCGGATAAACTTAAACTGTTAACGGCCATTTGTACATGCACGTTTCCAAAAGACTGAGGAAGGCAAATTCAAAGAAAACGTCCTGTCAAATGGCAAAGGAGGATGATCACTGCATCAGACAGTGCTTCTTCCCACATATCAATTGTTGTGCAGACATGGCTCTAGGTACCACAGATATCGGGCTCGATTCCCGGTGGTGCCATGGATGTTTGTAGTGGTTCGGAATCCACTTTAAGCCGTAGGTCCCGGTCTCATATGAGTGTAGAATGTCACAGAGCCCCATCAGACTTCTCACTCATATCATTCCCAAACTGTAAAGGGGGCAACTCGGCTCTAGGCACAGTGATGTGGTGTGGTATAGCAGTAAAAAAGGCCTGCTCGCAAAAAAAAAAAGAGTATTCCACTCTTCTATCAGCCTCCCTACTCACCGGATTTAGCACCATCGGATTCCTGTAGATCAAAATGGGCCTCAAAGGTAACTTTTGAAGACATTAAAACCAACGCGACGGCTGAACTTCGGAAGATACCACAAAACTACTTTCATCGTTGTTTCCAGCAATGGTAGGAGGTGTGGAGCAAGTGTATGTGTTCCAATAGAGCCTACTTTGAAGGGTATTAGGTAAATGTGGTAATACCTATATTGCGGCAATAAAAAGTTACTACGAAATTCCGAGAACCTTTTTTGACTGCCCGTCGTATTTCTCTTTATATAGTAAAATCACTGGCATTGCTTAAAATGAGTTAGATAAAAAAATAATAAAAGATTGAAATAAATATAAATAATAACAATAAAAATAACAGGGGCCTGAATGGCCGAGTGGCTAGCGCTTTGGCTCTCGGTACCAGGTTTCGGGTTCGAGTCCCGGCGGTGTCGTAGATGTTTGTAGTGGTTCGGAATCCACTTTAAACCGTAGGTCCCGGTCTAACGTGATGGTAGAGCGTTGCGGGGATATTATTCCTCTTCCGTAGCTTATCTTCAAGCTACACGCACCTCCTGGTCAGTGCTAAGTGAGTAACGTCAGTGCAACGCTTGCCTTAAGGCAGCCAAGACAATTGTCTAAGTGCTTGCCAGCTGCATTAGAACAAAAAAATAATAAAATAATAATAATAAAAAGAGTGAAAAATCTATATCCAGCTTTATGCAGCTGCAAAAATTAAACGGAAAAAATATGTGAGGCAAGATTCCAAACACGCAGATGTTTACAATTTTAATCGATTGCACGTTACTCTGTTGCTGACTAAGTAAAAATTTAATAGACAAAACAACATCTGGGTGAAAAGTAATGGGTCTTTTTAAAAAGAGTGGCACAGATATGTCAGTTGTTTTCGATTTTAAATTGCGACACATCTTCTTATAAACAGTTCGTAGGAAATAGTAATGATCATTTTGTATACTACTGTGCCCAAAAAGTAAGACCAATTATTATTATTTTTTTTCAAAAGATCTTTTATTTATTCTTCCAACTTTATTTCATCGCCTTCAAGGTAATCCCCTCCAGACACAATGCACTTATGCTAACTTTTTTTTTTTTCAATCCTCAATGCATGCTAAAAAGTCATCGGCAGGCATGTTCTTTAAAGCGCGCGCCGATTCACGTTGAACCTCTTCAATCGACTCAAAACGGTGTCCCCGGAGTGATCTTTTGAGTTTACGGAATGGCCAGAAGATGCACGGTGTGAATACGGTGGTTATGGAACGATATGGGTTTCATTTTTGGCGAAAAAGTCACGAAGAATCAATGCAGTGTGAGCTGACGCATTCAGTGTTTTCGGTACCCATCGAGATTTGACGCGTTTGAGGCCCAAAATGGAATGGACCGATCCTTTTGAAATTCCAACATCATCAGCATGGTCTCTAATTATAAATCGACGGATTGCAAGCACCAAATCTTCAATTTTTTGGACGTGAGCTTCGTCGGTTGAGGGTGATAGTCGACCAAGGGTCTCTTCATCTTCAACGCGTTCTCTGCCTTCTTTGAACTGTTTTTACCACTTCTAAACATTTCTTTCCGATATAGGAATGCTCACCGAATGCCTTCCGTTGCCGCAAACAAAATTTAATGCAAGTTCTAAAATCGCCGAAATCCCTTTTAGCGTCTCACAAAGACTAGCTTAACTCAAACACTAATGAATATTTTTACCTCACATTTCACACAGATGTCAAGGACAGTGCCAGCAACATTAAAAAGAAAAGAAAATTGAAATTCCATAAGCCCTTGGGAATTTAAAATTGAAATTGGTTTTACTTTTGGGACACAGTAGTATATATAAAAACTTAAGAGATAAAAATTTAAAGACTTAAAATGTTAGAAAAATTATCATTATTCTGTGTTTTCTTATTGAAATTTGGAGGTAAAAACTTTTGGCTAGGATGCATGCCATTTATTTTCTAACAAACAGAAAAATCTTAACTCGGCTGGTTATTTAGACATTAAATACGGTGAATGCTTGTTTCAGGAATAATAAACCAAAAACAATATCCATTTTAGAAATGCACTCAATAAAGTATCAGCGGGTGTTAATAAAAAAAAAAATTCAAATATAATTGGATCACTAATATATACGCATGGATATAATAATGATATAACTGCATATATATGTGGACTTCTCTACCAGTCTAGCAAATGTTTACGACAGAGGATAGAATCTAGGGGTGTATTTCAAAGCGAAATAAAGTAGTGTTGTTTTTCTCTCAATAAACAGACATTTAATAAAAGATATTATATTTACAGCGATATTTACATTAATTGTTAAACATTCACAACCATTTTCTATCGCTGCTTGACGCAGCCTTTTTGTCTCGCCTCCTCTCTCGTGTCAGCCAGCGTTCTACTCTTCGCGGCCGACAAAGGGGTCTCTTCCTTCTTCCAGGGCCAAAGTTCAAAGCCGAATACTGCCACTACATGGCAAAAGGTTGGTGTGAAAGACACATAGTCCATGATGTGTTGCCATCTGGTGTGTTAGCTACTGTACTAGCAGCTCGTTGTGTCAGGATGGAATACTCTCTTTTAATAATACTAATCTTTTTATTTACACTATGAATACATACATACACTTGGCACCCTGTGCCACTTCTACAATACTATTGATATCTAAAAACCAAAGCCAGTCCCTGACCGTCTGTTTTTATCTGACGCTCCTAGCGTTCACCTCGTGATCTCGAGATCTCACCGCAACTGCTACTTCCCTCGCTGGACCACAGTTACCAGCTATAACCGCGACCTCTCGCGGTTATAATTAAACCTTACAGGTGATTAGCAGGCAAACAAATCCTACATATTATATATATGTGTGTGTGTGTAGGGTTTGTTTGTCTGCTGAGCAGCAGGCGAAGACACATTATGGTTATATGTTGATGACAGACTTTTCACCACGTGGGGAGTGTTGACCTATGAACTTTGACCTCAGGGGTGGGGACAGATCCCCGTAGATGAGAAGAGGAAGGCAAGGCTGGATGGCAAAGTGAGCGGAGCTGCGGGACACAGCGAGAGATTGAGAATTACGAATATGTTTGTAACGAATTAATAACCAATGTAAATAATAGTGGGCTTCATTAAATGGCTGTTGTCCTTAAAAGAAACATCCAGTTTCTGCATTTTGTTCTGAAATTAACCCCTAGACACCACACCCCCACCCTATAAAAAGTGGGAGCTACGGCCGTGAGGAGTCCGTTGTACACCTTTGGAAAATACGGCCTATATGTATATTTTTTTTTCTTTCTAATGCAGCTGGCAAACACTTAGACTGCTTGGTCTTGGATGCCTTAAGACAAGCGCTGCACAGACGTTACCCTCTTTGCATTACCCAGGGGGCGCGTGTAACTTGAAGATAAGCCATGGACGCGGAGTAACAATGCCCCCGCAACGCTCTACGATCCTATTAGGAACCGGGACCTACGGTTTAAAGTGGATTCGAACCACTACAAACATCCATGGCACCACCGGGATTCGAACCCGAAACCTGTGGGTACCGAGCGCCAGAGCGCTAGCCACTCGGCCATTCACGCCCTCCTATATTTGTATATTTATTTATTTATATGCAGGAGTGGAAAATCCAAATATGATCTTCGTGGCAGTTTCGCAACAGCTTGTTTTTACATTTAAATTTTATCTTCAGTTTTCAAGGCATATACTAGTTAATTTGTATCGAAATTAAATTGAACTCCATCTTTTCGTATGGCATCAGAAATTTAATACAAAATGAACTGATTGATACATATATTAATTTTAGGAAGAAAATTATAATTTGAATAGAATGTTAAAAATTATTTTTTATTTAGATAATAAAATATTTTTTTTTTAATGTGTATTAATAAAAACAGCTATGACTGAATTGGAAACATTTCTGTAATGGATATATTTTTTAATAACTTTTGTATTTTTGAAGGCTAACAATTTTTCTTCATCCTTCTTGAAGCTTCGAATATTTTGGAATTCTTAGCAATGAATATTTTTAAAGGAATTATTGTACCAATTTTTAATAGATTTCTTATAAAAAATATGATTACTAAATTATTTAATAAAAAAAAAAAAAAATTTATCTAAATTTTGTTGTGGCATGTTATTGGTACATTAAATATGTAATTTAATTGAAATACGAATTATTTTAAATATATTGTAGTAAGAAATAAAAGATTCATTTAAAATTTAAAACTATCAAATGATGTACGAATTTCGATTGAGTAAGAAAAGAAAATGCTTATATGTTTTACTGTAAGTTATTATTTGTATAAGCAAAAGAAGTGTATTTAATTTTAACATTAATTAATTCTTTAATTTTAACATTAATTAATTAATTCTTTTCGAAAAAAATAGAAAATATAGCACACACACACAAAAAAAAAAAATGTCATGTATAAGGAGAATGAACAATTACGTACAGGAAAATAATGAATAGATGTTACACATATGTTTTTAAATATTATTTACAAATCTTGTTTTTGAGAATTTTATTATTTCTCGTTATAACATAGTGGTAGAGTTTCTGTGGAAAAAGAATGCGCTTGCGAAATTCAGTTCAAATAATAAATGAGAAATAAAGAATTGCTTCAAACTTTCAAAACACAAATTACAGCTAATTTGTAAAGTTTTATTAGAAATAAAAATTATTTTTTGATATTTAACAAACATAATTAATAAAAAAGGGTCAAATAAAATATATTAATTGTACAGAAAAAATTCAATAATTTTTAGAAATTAAAAAAATTAAGGGACGAAGTGGGAAAATTATGCATGGTGGTGAAGAATTTACAAATATAAAATATTAATAAAATTTTTAATTAATTTAAATTAATTTAATTTAGTTGTTTCGACCTGTGAAGGTCGCACAGACATTCGCTAACTTCCTCATTACATGTGATACCAAATATCTGCTATCAGACGTGAGCGACAGATTGTTCTCATGAATACAAAACACTAAATGTATGTAATATAACTACCCACAATACTGCTTGTCTGCTATCAAGTTTGAATGATGGGTTGTTATAATATATTTGTCAAATAACATGCATTCCTCGCTCCTGGGATGGGGGGCCTGATGGCCGAGCGGCTAGTGCTCCGGCGCTCGGTGTCACAGGTTTCGGGTTCGAGTCCCGGCGGTGCCTTGGATGTTAGTAGTGGTTCGAACTGTAAGTTCCGGTTTGTTTAGAATAAAGTGTGCACAAGATGACCGCGACAAACCAAACAAATCTCTCCTGGGAATGAAATGCCAAAAGCTCTTTTCGTGAGAAAAATTGCTGCAACTATATTATCATCTCTCCTTTGTATTTAATTTATATTTTGGCGAAATTCGAAAAATTGTTTGGCTATAATATTTGCTTGCTTACTTTTGTTTTCATCCCAGTACAGGAAAATCAATTCGGAATATCGCTAAATTTATCACCTTTTACAGTTAAAGTATACGATAAAAAAAAAAATTTAAAAAATCGGATCGAAAAACAAGGAAAGAAAAGGTCCGGCAAAGTTCACTCAATGTGTTCAAAGATATATACCAGGGCCGGATTTTCCTATAGGCTAACTAGGCTTCAGCCTAGGGCCTCAAGATCAAGAGTGGCCTACAATTAACTTAAAATTCCTAATAATTCATACTTAAAATTTAAATGCGAATTATTATGAAATAAATTTATCTGAATTGAATTTGCTTTAATCTTCAATGTATTGAATATATTTCATTTAATTTGATAGAAAATATGATTTTGTATTGCATATTTTATTTTCGTAGTCAAAGATGTTTATTATTTGAATTTTGTGTTCTTTGTAAATGTTGTGTGTTATGCTTGATTAGTTATTGTTACAGGTACTATATAGGGTGCTGAGAATCAATGTCCAAATAAGTGTTCTCGTTTTTTTATTATCAGTGGCACATTTTTTATAAATATTAGTACCCATCACATGTTTCATTTAACATATTGATATATATGACAGTAATGAATGTATTTTATTATCTCTCATGTAATTTACAAACTTAAAAATGGGAAGTGAAAGGGCCTCTTAAATGCAAATGGGCCTCTTAAATGCAACCTAGGGCCTCTTTACATCTCAATCCGGCCCTGATAGACAGTTTCAAAATTTGTGAAAAATTCACTTTTCAGTGTTGTAAAAATATCTACAGTATTTACTGAAATAATTTCATCTGAAACTGAGCACCGACGAATGCTCAGATCAGCAGGAATTACACGGCATTCAGCCAAATGAAAATTTTTTTGTAAGTGCGAAAAGTAGAAGGCTTCAGACTTTCTTTGCGATATCAAAAATGGCTATGAAGAAGTGTTATAAATAAATTATATCTTTGATAAATAAACCCGAAATATCTTATACGCAGATTAAAACAAATTTAACAAATCTAGTTCCGATGAGCGCATTATTGTATATAGAAGAAAAAAATGAACATAATTGGAACTTAATCTCAAGAACATAATTATAACAATAAGCATGGGTGCGTGAGGAAGGTGTGTCCTTGTGTAGGGGCTACATGTCAGCATCAAGAAACTAGGTAATATGGTATTTATTGATGACTTAATGATTCAAGCTCTTTACTTAAATATTTTAATTGCAAATTAAAATTAAATAAAATTTATTCCTTTTTACAAATTAGAATTATAAGACAAAAAATTTGGAAATTGGAGACAATTATGGATTTTTGAAGAACATTTAAAAAGTTCGATTGTTGTAGACAAGTTCGAATTGTTGTCATTCGAACGTTTAACTTGTTCGTACTGGTACAAGAATTTTATCACAGGCAAACATAGATAGCACGCGACTATCAACGTCTGCCTCTGGTATCTCTGTAATTGTCCACAAGTACTGAAAACAGCACGCCTAATGCAGCTAGCAATACGGAGACAGTCATAAGTAAAAGCTGCATAGCTGTGACTCATTTAGCACTACCCACGGGGCACGTGTAACTTGACCGTATGCAAAGGACGCGAATAACACTATCCCCACACAACGTTCTACGATCCTATTAAACTGGGACTTAATAGGATCCGAACGGGACTGGGACTGGAACCGAACTAACCGAAGTCCGAACTTAAGTCCGAACTGGGACTTAATAGGATACGGTTTAAAGTGGATTCCGAACCACTACAAACATCCATGGTACCACCGGGACTCGAACCCGAAACCTGTGGTACCGAGCGCCAAACCACTCGGTCATTCAGTCCTCTAATATGCCAATCGTCGTATTTAAAACGAACACATTTAAGGAGAATTGGAGGTTAGAGTACTAAGACACAACATTAAAACGAAAACAGAACTAAAAATAGCAAAGATCGAATAATGGAGGAACACAGATACAGAAATTACAAGAAAAGAAAAAAAAAAAAAAAAGAAGAAGAAGAAATTCTATATTTTGATGCTTAAAGTCTGTCGTCAGGATATCCTACTAAGTATTAATGGACCGAAGTATTTAATATTTACTTTTAAAAAATTTTTTTACTATGTTGTTAAAAAAAATTTTACTAGATAAAATGCTGTTTTACAACAAAAAACTATAGATATAATCAAATAATTCTCATTCTGAAATATTAATTTTTATTTATTTTTTTTTTTTTTTTCTTTCTCATCCCACTTGGCAGGCAGTAACATCTACACCAAGTCCAAAATCCATGTGGTCTCATGGGAGGAGGGGCAGCTTCTGTTGGGAAGGAGCACCCGTAGGTAGAAGTCTGATTTGGCTCCGCGACGTTGAAGAAGGAAGGCAGTACTTTTAAGAGGAACTACCCCGCATGTGCGTATCATATGAAAGAAAACCCCAAAACTCCCACCAGGTAGTCCGACTAACGAGGAAAGATACTCAACATCACAAACACCATCGAATCTCCTCGTTTTTGAAACAGTGCCTACAACAAAGCCATCAGAAGATTGAACCTCCGCCCTAATGCTCACCAGCGGCGAGAGTTGTCACTGAGCCACGAGTCAGGCATATAATTTTCATTAATGGATTGAGCGATATTCCGTTGAAATTTGTAAATGTAGGAACATTTTCGAGAGAGCCACGTAATAAATTAATAATTAATTATTAATTTATTGATATATAAATAAATAATTAATTAATTTAATTTAATATTTAATTTGCGAATTTCGAACGATGTATGCTTGCTTGTTCTTGCCATAAAATTAATATAATTATATAATAAATACTAAATAAAAAAATAACTAAATAAACCAAATAAATAATTTTATTTGTATTCCAAGTTGTGTTTGAAAAATACTTTTTAATAACAATCGAAAACTAATGAAAAATATACAAATTTAATATAAATAAAAACCGTATGCAAAATAATGTATGACATTTATTTAGGCGTTAAAATTTTTCTTTCTTTCTTTTTTTTTCCCAAAATTAAAAAAAAAAATATTATATCTAACAAACCATTCCGTATTAAATAATATGAATTGATGTTTTTTTTTTCTGTTGAAATCTTTTGAAATTTTTAATTATTTCTACTTTTTTTCCTTGAAATTATAACGTATAGTCACATAAATGCGAAAAATGTTACGAGACACTCGTTACATAAAAAAGTTCTTTTTTAATCGGAAAAATTAATAAATTAAATTGTTTATTAGATCGACACATAATAACTTATAAAACAATCAAATTCAAATATATTTTTTAATAAAAAATTAAAAATTAAGCTCAAACTTACTTTTATAAGTGATAAACAGTAATGGGATGAAAGAGTGATGTTTTTCAAAAAATTTACAGCCCCAAGTAAATAAGAATATAATAAACAATTATTAATAATATATTTTACGATTAAATAAATGAAATAAAAATAAAATAAAAAAGATTACATAATACGTACAAAAAATGTACGAATTTAAAGATATTTATATTAGAAATTGCAAAAACGAGGCTTAAAAAAATTAGAGCGAATAATTAAGTAACGGCAGTCTTAGAATTTTATTATCGTCAATTGAATTTGAAAGCAGATGATTGCAACGCTTTGATTGGTTCATGCTAAAGTAAGCAATTTTTTTTGTCCAATCGTAGGTCACGAAACGATCAGCAGTTCTTTAAATGTTTTGACTACAAGAACTTCATGGAATGGGCAGGTGTTCATTTATTTATTTATTGTAAATATCCAGAGCTTGTTTTAAGCATCCAATCAATTAGGAACTCTCTTTCAATCGAGTTTAATAAAAAAAAATAATAATACAAATTTAAGCGTTAAAAAAATATTTAATGAATGATTTTTCTTTTCATTTATTTCTCACTAAATAGAAGATAAGAAATTTCATCATTAATGAGCCAGTCTTGATCCAATATTCTCAACTACTATGTAATGTTTTTTATTATTATTAATTTTTAAATTTTCTTAATGCATTTCTTACTTTAACACAAAAGCCTCAACTGCGTTGACGATCAAGACATTAGCCAACAGTGAATTTTGTTTCTGTATTCATTACTATTTTATGAGACTGTCTGAAACAAAAAATAAAATGTTTCAATTAAAATATTCCATTTTAAAATTGTGCTGTGGTAGTAGCTATGACTTTTACTAGTTAAAGCATTAAAGTTCGCCGAGCCGTGGTAACTGCGCAGCTGGCGTGTAGGCGGGTTTAATTTCGAATCCATTGACCGCATTGCTATAGTCACTGATTTCAAAAACGAGGAGGCTCGATTGGTGATTGTGACAATTTGTGTAAAAAGCGTCTCGCATCGATTGTCGGGCTGCTTGGTCATTATTGAAAACGAATTTAATAAGCAGGTTCTTAAGAACTGTGATAGTAATTTTATCTTCCATTGGAATTTTTTTTTTTTTTTTTTTTTTTTTTTTTTTTTTTAGAGTTAAGAGTGTGAATAAAAATAGTGCCATTTCTGAAATCGGGTTGATATAATTAGGTTTGGTTTGTCTCTCTATGCTCATCTCGTGCACACTTTAGGGTAATTAGACCGGGACCTACAATTTAACGTGGATTCGAACCCCTCGCAAACATCCATGCCACTGTCAGGATTCAAATCTGAAGCCTATGGAAGCAAAGACCAGAGCGCCAGTCAATTGGCCATCAGGCTGCTGTTAGAATCAGGAGTGTTTAAATAAGTATTTTTGATTTGATGACCTTTTTTGTGGAATCGTGGATGGCTGAGATTCGAATTGAAGTTTCCAAAAACTCGGCAGCCTTTTTTCTGGCATAACTGAAAACTCGCATGGTGAGTTTTCAAGGAAGAAGGGAGGAAGGGAGGGGGAGTTGAAAGTAATTAGTAGAATAACAAGTGCATTAAGATGACGAAATTAGCTTTTCTATAGAATGAAGTGGAAGAGGAACTTTCAACGGATTTTCTGGGGAAAAAACACGTTTAGCGATAAAAAAAGAAATTATGAATCAATTTATATAAGATGATTTAAATTTTGATAGGAGTTCAAGTGCAAAATGAAGTGTTATTTGACGCTATATGTTGCATGTTCTATATTATTGTTAAAAATACATATTAATTGAACTGTCAAAAATTTAGCACATTTTGCAACGTCCATTTTTTTATTCCGTCACATGTAGTATATATGCAATAAATTATCCTTCTTCCCAATCGGAATCTTCATCCCTGTTGTCTCTTGACGAAACATGGAGATTGTTTTTATCTATCCGCTTTGTTGTAAGTTGCTACCAGAAGGTGTTCTAGTATATCGACTTCTATACCGTTCAACCCATCGCTTTGAAAATTGGTAATAATATGTATTCGAGTATGGAAAATATGCTCGCACTATCCACTTTATTGCTACTTGTCCCCATATGGTGCTGCAGCATTTCATCTTATGTACCGTTCAAACGATATCCATGAAAATGAGTATGTACATATACTGGAACATGGAGAATGTATTCGCAATATGTAATTTTCTAGAATTGCAACTTTTCTATGCATTTTTTTGGGGCAGGACAGCGTATGCCGGATTCTGTCAGTTTAATAATAAATTTTAAATAAAGATGCAATATATCATACTAGCACATATAACCTGGCATTGTCAAACTTCTGAAAATAAAATTTATCAACTCTTTTATAACAAAAAAGACAATTTGTTACTTTTTATGTCAAAAAGATACGATTCTTGTTTTCATTCCTAGTAGGGATGTTAACATCATTATTTACAAATTCATAAATGCGAAGTTATTAGTTTGAAAAAGATCTATTTAACACATTCGCTATTGGTCACGTGAGAATGTGTTGATAATTTTTTGCCCCGCCGTAGAAATAGGTTTTTTCCAGGTGAAGACATTTTTTTGTAACAAATAGAATTAAAAGTGGCAATAATGTCTATGTGAATTGTACTGATTACTATAGAGAATATATTAACTTTGCTATTTAGAATATATTGACTTTGCTATGCAGAATATATTGACTTTACTATATAGAATATATTGTAGATATTAAGAATATATTGAATTTCCTGATAGAATATAATGACTACGCACCACTGCGTGATTGGCACTGGAGGTAAAATTATTTCCTGAATGTCTCATTAAGCGCTGGAACTTGACGCGTAAAAATGAATCAGAATAATGAAAACAAGTGTCAAAATGTATTATTTTTGTATGATATTTTATCACTAACAGATATTTAATATAAATGGATTATTATATGTTGGTTATAAGAATATACAACCCGAAATAAAAGGTGGGCTGAAAGGTGCATAGGCTAACACCTAGATGGAGCTACTAGTATTAAATCCATATGATTTTTAGTTAGTCCTAACCTTCAAAAGCAAATAAAGCTTCAAAAGCCTTAAATTTTGACAGCTATTGCACTATTAGTATGCGAGTTATAGCATTTTTAGCGACGCAACCTTTGTTATTTTGAGAAAATGGATAAAAAAGGAATTTCGTGTGTTAATAAAGCATTGCTTTTTGGGGGCAAAAAATACTATTGAAGCCTAGGCTTGGCTTGATAAACATTGTTCGGACTTTGAACCAGGAATACAACCGTAGAGAAGTGGTTTTCTAAATTTTAACTAGGCAAAATGAGCACCGAGGACGATGCACGCAGCGGACGCCCCAAAGAGGCTGTTACCGACGAAAACATCAAAAAGTCCACAAAATAATTTCTGATAACTGTAAAGTGAAATTGATTGAGATAGCTGAGACCCTAAAGATATCAAAGGAACGTGTTGGACATATCGTGAATCAATATTTGGATATGCGTAAGCTCTGTTCAAAGTGGGCTCACAATCGACCAAAAACAATAACGAATTGATGATTCTAAGCAGTGTTTGGAGCTGTTCAATCGTAATAAACACGAATTTTTGCGTCGATATGTGACAATGGATGAAACCATCATTTCACAATGCTGACAATGCTGACAATGCTGACAATGGTTCCATCATTTCACACTGGAATCCAATCGACAGTCAGCCGAGTGGACTGTACGTGATGAACACTAAAAATGCTGTAACTCACATACTAATAGTGCAACAGCTGTCAAATTTACACACGTGTCTTTTGAAGGTTAGGGCTAACTAAAAATCATACGGATTTAATACTAGTAGCATCATTTATGTGTCCGCCTATGAACTTTTCTGCCCGCCTGTTATCCTGGCCACCTTGGGGAAGATTGAATACTTCGCAATTACTCGGCTAGTCATCAGAAATCTCAGCCAACACATTATTAATTTCAATATTTGTTAAAGACTTATTAGATTCATTCTTCTTTTTAGAACTGTATAGTCGTTTGGCAAAAGAAAAATATTTGTTATACCGAACACTTTATCTCAGAAGATTAGCAATTTATAAAAATCCAAACATAATTATTTTGTTTATTAACAGCAAAACACCAATTTTTGAGAAATAATGTAGAATAATCATTTTCACCACATATTAAAGCTAAAACTACTTGGATATTAAAACTGCTAATGGGGAAAATAATTTTAAAATTTCATATGAAAGCAAATGCATGATAGTTAAATTCAAATTTTTATTTTTAAATAAAAAGCATGCGTATCTTTTTCAGAATAAAATATTTGTCTTTCTTCCTGCTCTAGCAAGAAAAAAGTTTCATTATTTGTTGGTTTATATAACTTATACATATTATTCAAACCACTATTTTTTTCAACACAATTCTTAATAATGTCCTAAATTTTATTAACTGTATAGGATTAATCAAAATATTAAAGGCTGAACATAAAGAATTCTGGTTTGTTCTTTATATTTCCCCTACCTCCTTTCTGGCTAGAACCAAAAAAATCTCAAAATTGCTGTGTAGGAATGGGGGTTTAGTATCTACCATAATGATTTCTGCTATTTCCTCTTCTCAAATTCAGGGGTAGGTAATTGTCCTTCCCAAAGGTTAACTTTTTTGGGGGAGGGGGAGCAACCACATTATTTCAAAAATGCTTGTTTCAAGAGGGTCACTAGCGTTATTTTCCACTGTAGGTAAACCCAAACAATGCTGGCCCGAAAATTTAAACTTTAAAAAAAAAAAAAAAACCTTAATTTACAAATTAAAACTAGTACCTACTACTTTTGGAGATAATGTAAGTATTTTAAAGCAACAAACAGAACTAGTACAATAATATCCAAAGTCTTAACCTAAATTAAAACTATCTCTTTCGAAGTGTTTCTTGGCGAATAACTTCTTTCAGTTCGTTTTTCCGTCTAAACTTCCCGTTCTTTCTTCCCCTCTAAACTTTCATACAAAATATTTCGTTTTGTAGTCCGAACACAATGATATGATACAGTTAATTTCAAGTGTTTTTTCTACATTGATTCCGCTGGCTAAATTTTCAGCTTAAATGATAATGTTTTCAAAGGATTCCTCTGATATTAATTCTTTAAAACAATTAGTGTGTCATTTAATAAAATAGTTGCTTTGAAAAATGTAGAATACTTATTGATTAATATGATTCAAATTTTTATACCAAATGATGATCGAACATAAATTCGACAAGGAACTACACTTTCTGTTGTATCTGATTTTATTATTCATTTATTTTCTAGATTCAAGTAAATGAAATATATTTTTGTGGGTTGTATTTCCTTTTTATTTATTTATTTTTGTGCGCTCTAGTTCAGGTGAAATATATTTTTGTGGGTTGTATTTCATTTTAATTTTTATTTATTTATTTTTTGTGCGCTCTAGTTCAGGCAGTTTTGCAAAATTTTACCTCTGTAGACAGTCGCTTATTTTTCCTACCGCCTAGGGCCTGCCCAGTCTTTCCTTTCAGTGTGTTTACTGCCCTAAAACAAATCCACTTTACATGATTATCCCTTAAATTTCATTTTTAATGTTTGTGTTAAAAATAATATCTGTACCACAGAGAAATAAAATGATATGTCAAAACTGGGGAAAATGCACAATATTATTTTCTTAAGAATGAAATAAGTACTTAACTGAATAAAAATGTTAAGAATTCCAACTTATTCTCATTCAGACTTGACCCATTTTTAATACGCTTTTATTAGTTTCACCTGTATGTTTGTTTGTTTGTTTGTTTGTATGTAACTGACTTTTTGGGCTCGCCATTTTAAGCGATCCGATTTATTTAAACGTTTTATCAAGGACTGATCGACATTTGAGCAGTTTCTTAGAATTTAAACGTTACCGTAGGACGTCCGTTAGACTTAATTTCAATGAGCTGATGACAATATTTTGAGCAGTTTATTAATCTCATTATGATTAGGATCGCCAGGATTAGTGATTAAAACACACAGCCTTTGAAAAGTCATCTTGATCTGCGCATCATTTTTCTCCTGGAGATCTGTTTCTCCTCATACACACTATTTAAGCTGCAAAGAAACATTTACAGACATTCAAATCTACGTGGGACAGCGGCGCAACGGATAACGCGTCGGATTAGGAGAGATTCCCTGTTCGAATCCTGGCTGGCTTGACATATTCGCATTTAGCCTTTGTTTTACTCACAATTAAATTATTGTAAGAACCAGTCCTCCGTACCGGGATCTCATTTAAATATTATAGTTTAAAAACACTAAAACATGCTTTTAGAGTTAATCAAACTAAAAAGTAAAAAATAAATTAATAGTTTAAAAGAACTAAAAAACACGCTTTTAGAGTGAATCAAACTAAAAAGTAAAAAATAATTGTTAACATAAGAATAAAATGACTGACGAGAAAATGAATGTCACTGTTCCAAAAGCGTGGGGTGCTCGATGTCAATCGTTATAGTTTTTCATTAGTTTCATTCCGAAATGCAGAGTTAGTTTAAAAATGTCATACAAAGCACCCCACGCTTTTAGAACAGTGACATTCATTTTCTCGTCAGTCATTTTTTTTCTTATGTTAACAATTATTTTTCACTTTTTTTGTTTGATTCACTCTAAAAGCGTGTTTTTTAGTTTTTTTTAAACTATTAATTTCTTTTCTTTTTTGTGATATCTAAGCCAATATTTTAAATATTATTAAACCAATAACTAAAATTAATACAACTTCGGTAACAGAATTTAGTATAGTACTTTTAAAGAATTATAGTATACATACAAGACTACTAAGATATCAGGCCCATTGCCTTTTAATGGAACCTCGTATTCCGCAGAATATAGATAGAAAACCTTATCAGACTCTGTAATGCTTTGTTGTTACTATGTTTGAGTACGCAGGTGCGCAGTAGATCTACCTCCCCGTGGTGCACCTGGTAACACTTTTCAGTGGCTAAAAGATCTACAACTTGGCATTATGTTAGATTAATGAACTCTGTTTCAGCATGTTTTGTTGTATTCTCTGTTCTTTTTTTTTTTTTTGTTCTTTTTTTTTTTTTTTTTTTTTTTGCTGTAGCTGTTCATAATCTGCCATTGGAAATGAAAAAAAAAAAAAAAAAATGTTTGAGTACATATAGTATCAATTAAAGGAATGCGACTGAAGTTCTACATTAATTCATTAATTCAATTGAAATCTTTATGAATTGAATTATGTGATAATTTTTGTTTTTGATATACCAAATTTTTTTTTCTTTTTTCTTCAACTCGTTAAATTATTTGCCTGCACGTAGGAATCAAATTTTGTAGTATGTCGTTCATTAACATTTTGTATTCAATATCTTAGGACAAAAAGCTTTTGCGAAATAATGTTCACACATACCAACTGTTAAAACCGACATAGAAATGATGCCGTTAGTCTACGTATACTCGTAGGACGGCCAAATAATTTAACATTAATATAAAAACAATTAATAAAAATACGAAAATTAATACTGAAACAAACAACTATTTACCTTTACTTTTAATGAATACTAATATATACTATTACAATCAAATTTAGGATCTTTACATTGGCACTTAAAACAGACTAAATAAAAAATGTTTATAGAGAAGCAATCATAATATTGCGCATACCTCAAATGAAATATTCCCATGAGTGGGTAGGCAGTGATTTACCAGTAGCCTCAAAACCTTTTAACAAAAAGAATGCTCCCCACAAATTCAAAGATGGACATAGATCTATGTTATAAATTATCCAAGTAGCCATTCTCGCAGCAAAAAATTGTGTACCAGGCTCACGCACTGTCGCAGATCGTTCGCTCTGCTTTCAACGGGTCTTCCTTTTTGCCCGCAAAAACTCCAAAAAAGGGTCCCACCAAAACCGACCGGTTCTTTGGACCTGACCGTGTGACCGGGAGGGGTTATCTACCATTCCTGGATTCATACAAAAATAAAGGAAATACCCCTTACCCACACACAACAGGATAATTACCAGTCACAACACCAACATTGGCTTTTATTCATAGTAAATAGTAGATAGTTTACAGACCGGCAGTTTTATTGTTAAAAAAATCTAGTAAATAATTCTAATTTTCAAGTCTACAAATATTTGCATCATACGCTGTATTGTTATTTAATATTTATTTAAATTTTGTATCTGTAAATGCAATAAATGGTCGATGCATGGCATATTTGTAGTATGTGCGACAAGTATGTGTAAAGGCTCAGATTTGAATCCGTTGTTACCATCTCTGTTTTTAGAAAAGGGAAGACTCGATGGTATTTGTGGCAGAGTGCATGAACGCTAAATAAAAGCTTCCTCACTAAATTTTGTTTAGTGAAAAAATGAAATATGTGTTTTATTTAAATTTTTTTATTTTCTAAGTTTAACAATTTATTGTCACAAAATCAAAAAAAAAAAAAAGGATAACAATGTTAATATGAAGATATAAATATGATTCACTTTCACAATGAACAATTATTTTGGTAAATGGGACATTCCTAATTTCTATCAGTTGAATAAAAATTCTAGTATTTAAATAAATTACTGATATTTATAAAACAATAGCAGAATATTTATAACTCTTAATAATGAAAACATATCATAGAATAAGCATGAAAAACATAATTGAAACAAATTAAACAAAAATGTGAAAAAATTGTGATCTATGTTACAAAATAAAAATGCTTACTTAGGATAACAAGATATTTAGTCCATATATAACAAATACATTGAATGAAATTGTTAAATTATTTTGTACAACATTTTTGAGACTACAAATTACATATAGAAATGGTAAAAAAATAATTGAAAATAAATTTTTTAAAAATGAAATCCCAAAATTCAGAAAAAAATTTTTTTTTTTTCAAAACGGAAAAAAAGTTCAGCGCATATACAATAGCATCCTTCAAAGATTATTTTTTAAGCAGAAACACATTACCACACAGATATTAGACAGTCTATGTCATCTAAGGAACTTTTTTTTTTTGTACTGAAACATCTAGCCGAAGCGCACATTAACAGTCAAACTTGACAACCTAAACAACATTTGGTTCACATGAGGGTAGTAAGCAACGTCGATCTGTTATCTTTTCAAAGAAATCGCCAAGAGTCAAATCCACGCCTCCCCCCTCCCTAATTTTGATTAATAAAAGATCGTCTTTAGAAACCATCGTATTTTCTATATCAAAAATTGCGAAGGTAAAAGTAATGAAAATTAATCATTTATCGTAAACAGTACGAAATATTTGTAAGCAACAAAAATTCTCCACAAGTGTTAAAAAACTTGCTTCGAAAAAGTTACCAAATTTTATGTTAAACTTGAATGTAAGAATGTGGGAAAGCAAGCATGAAAACAGGCTTCTGATTTGCTGATATTTTGCTTTGTTTTGAAAAGGCTGATTCCTGAAGTTGTATTGTTGTGGAGGGAAATTAGTAAAGTATGGAGAAAAATTCTAGGCGAAGTGCTACTGGTCCACGGAGTACCTCATGGCTCTCTGAATTTACTACATACTTTCTTTGGCAAATGATTTTAGATCACAGTATCTAGTATTTGATACAATTTCTTTAGGAACTTTGTTCTAGTGCATAATGAAATCCGAATAAAGAAGTAAAATAATTTTCGAGATGTAATTCTAGTAACATTGGGTTAATTTTTACATTTGAATGAAATAAAACTTGATATGTCTTGATTTGATTAAATTTTTACTGGGAGAAAGAACTGAAAATTTTTTGAAGTTATTTTTGAATTACTATTTAGTTCTGTCCATCTGGCAACAGGGTTCCAACGCCATTTTCTGCATAATGTCTGGTACTCTGAATTCGTCCAAATGCCGGAAGATTCATAATTGTTAACGAATTTAAATTCAAACATCGGGGGAATCGAATTTCCCCATAATGGCAGGTAAGGTTATTATGATTCTTTAAGGATTTCGTTTACTAGTTTTCTTGTAATCTTTATAAATCAGATGTTTGAACGACTTACCTGTTATGTCAGTATATACCGTTCAAAGTTTGCGCATTAATATCAGCTAATTATTTTCAAAAACTTTGTAAACATTTTTGCTTGTAATTACAATTTATATTAACTATTGCAGGAAATGGAGACATTCAGTGGAGTTTTTCCCAGGTGAAAGGAACTCTAGATGATGAGATAACAGAGGGTGAGCTATTATCATTTCAATCACCTACTCATTTGTCGTGAAATTTTCTTCTTAGTTATGATACTGACATTTGTGGCATGAGCTAAAATAGCTTCATTTTAATACGCCTGATGACATCTTAAGTAAGATGTGAATTGACATCTTTTTGTTGATATAGTGGCAAAAGGAATGTCTACACGCTCATTATCAGTGAATCATTATATACATACCCGTTACATTAAATAATATTTACAAAGTCATGCTTGTTTTTGAGTTCATTGAATAAAAAAAACTTCTATGATTAAAAATGTCTTATTTTAATCTTAAAAAAGATTTTGCTATCTTTTAAAACTCTTTTATTGATTTTTCATTCAAATATCCTGATAGTTACCATACAAAGAAGTGTTTTTGAAATTCTTAAATTTAAAATCAAAATTAAATATTTTTTCTGCTCTAATTAAATATATTTTATGTATACAAAGAGAGAGAGAGAGTGGCTGTTAAGCTGTAACTTGGATTTTACCTTCTTATAATAGTAAAATATAAAGGGAAAAATTACAATAATAGCTCAAAAATCTGTTAGCAACAGTATTTAAAAATGTTGACCATTTGATGAATATTCCCATCTAAATCTTTTTTAAAATGTATGCATATTTTTTTTTTTTTTTTTTTTATATAGAAATTGCAACCTAAATTTTGAAATTTGCAATATCTTCTTTGTGGGGAAAATTAAGCCCATGATGAAACCAAATTGTTACAGAGAAATCATTAAATTGTGTTTGTTGTCTATGAATGTTTTAAAGTATTTTTATTACTATTAAAATGTTATTTTTCTGGGCAAACAGAAACATGTTTTCAATTTAATATTCTCACTATTCAGGAATCTTGGTAGGAAAACTGTTTTAAAAAGTTTTACAATTAATGAAAATCAACTCATTTCACATTTATGGTATAAGTATAGAGATCTTATAGAAAATGAAATGTAATGCATGTAAAACAAATTTGAATGAGACAAAAAGTACTGTGCATTCAAAGTTTCTTGCAGAGGTGCTGAAGATTTAGGAGATAGGCAATGATTATAGTCCTTTTGGTGTATATTGATGTCCAGGTCCAGCAATTAATTTGATCAAAAATATGACTCAAATACGGTTGTTAAGCAATGCCATGGCTTAAGAAGATTTTCATCTAATCTTTACAGTACTTTTTTCCCTCATATAATTTATATATTAAATAAATGTTAAGCATACTGCTTAATTAAAAAAGAAATGAAAATTATACTTCTCCAAAGATTGGGATTAATTTTTATGTACTTCATGGTGTCATTTTTATATTTAAAAATGTATATAAACTAATGTAAAAGCTTTAATTTAGAATCCTTAATGAATATTTATTTTTTTTTTCTCACAAAAAATTAATGTATCAAATATAACAAATTTCTTATTGGTGCTTTTAAAGTCATTTCTAATTCTATATTTTCAATGACATGTCCATAATGCACAGAATTTATTTTAAAAAAGGATATAAGTGCATTTCAGTGCAGAAATTTACACATCTGAAAAGTTTTATGTGTAGTACCATTATTAAAAATATATTGCAAAACTGAGACATTTTTTATATACAAAAGATATTGTAAATGATATTATCAACAATATTCATAATACTATAGAATTGCCCTATTTGTAACACTCTTGATTGTCTTTATTATAATGCTTTTTTGTCTGTTGTGTATGGTGGGTTCAGTTAAAAATAAACTTATAGAAAAAAGGAAAGAGCAAAACAAGCATCAATTTATTTCGTTCAGTATGATTAGATGATTAATAACTTGAAATAATATTGACCTATGCAAACCAGCAGTGTACAGATTGGCATAAAAAGTATTATAAAAATACATAACCTATACAGCCTTGGAACTATTTATTGCCCTTTGCTGTTGGCAATTTGGTGGGGATTGTGTTTGTTAATAACCCCTGTATCTTATGAAATTAATAAGAGTTTTGAAGGACTAATAAAATATATTAGCAATTCTTCTCTATTCATTTTATCTTGTGTTTCCAGTAAATAAGAAATTTTTTTTTAAAAAAATATATATAACTGACCCTCTGCCACCAGAAAAAAATGTGATCAACTTTATACATGGGTTAAATTTGAATTATGTCTGTTTTATATTTTTACAGGGGGAAAAAACATCTTCCATTATCTTTATTTTATTTATTTGTTATCTTTTTTTAAGTGTAAATTTTATAGGTGAAAGTAAAATTTGTTTTATGTTTATTCTTCTTAATACAAGAATAATTGACATTTAATTAAATTTATAAAAAATGCTTGATATTTTTTTCTTTTAAAAAATAGAGTCCATTATACTTTGTTATATCTTAAGTTTAAAAAAAGAAAATCGTTAATTTAAGTTAAAAATAATTTGAAATAAAATTCCTGAATAAATTTATATTTATGTCTTAAAAGAGCATACCTATTATTAAAACAAAAACCAGCAAGAGGAAATTTTCCCTGTATAAAATATCCATATTTTAAAAGGCAAATATAAATTCACTAGCAGTCAAAAATATGGAATTCTTTTGGAAATATATACATTTGTGAAATTAATAATAAAATACATTGTTCAATTTTCATTTAAAACTACTGAAAGCCTGTTGGGTGTAATTATTACAGATTCTATAATATTCTATGATTGTATAATTTTTATTTTGTACTTGTTTGAGGTTGATTCTGATTAATAAGCTTTATTAATCTGTTCTGTTTTTTTATATTGTAGTTTTTCTGGCAACTTAATATTATTTAGGCAATGCTATAAATTTTTGAAATTCTTACATTTGACAGAAAAACAATCGAGCAGAATGTTACCGAAATATAAAAGATGTATGCATAATTTTTTATGTCATTAAGAGCATGTGGTGAATTTGTCCTGCCTTTAATAATTCAGTTTATTTCATGTAACTTTTTAAACATTTCTAATTTTATATAGTCAAAAATTGGGAAATGAAGTATATGTCAAGGTTTTTTTTTTGAGGGGAAATGTCCTCTCTGCTTATACATGTTAAGTTGGACCCTGATGAAGTTTCTAAAATCAATGTATTGTCCATTTCTTATTGTGATGTATTGATTTTAAGCGGATTTAAAGTGTCATACTCTACACTTAATCTTATAATTTAAAGAGTATTGTAGAATATGAAACTTGTTCTTAAATTGTAAGCAAACGAAAGGAGAGTATCAGACTACCAATTTTTTATAATTATTTTCTTGTATGAATTATGTTTATGTTATTTGAACTATCTAACTACTTCATTGTCTTTAACACAAAATTATTTCATTTTTCAAAAAAATTCTTATTGGATTATGTATTATAAATATCTCATTTAGACTTCATTTAGTGGTAAATAATTTTGAAGTAGAGTGCCACTTTTTCCTTGCACAATAAATAAACAAAATATATATATCAATCATATTATTAATTTTAACCACAAGAAAGAAAAAGAGTTGTGGAGAATTAAGTTTATCTATATTTAAAGAATTGCAACTATTGTGAAGTATGTCTCTTCAATGAAAAAACATTATACAAAGATTAAATCATTATATAACATTAAGAAAAGAAATGTTTAGCTGTATATTTCAACTTATCAAGTAGAAATTTAATTATGATTGTGATGGCAATATATAAATACAAATTTCTATAACATAAATTTATTTCTGTAACACAAGGAGATAATTTTTATTCAGAAAATGGCAAAAAGTAAAATCATGACTTGTACTTAGGCTTAATATGGTAAAATATGAAATCCCTTTTAGTTATTTAACTAAAAAAAAAAATTATGAAGTTGATTAAGAATGTTGTGTTGGTCCCAATAAATTCTTAGTTTTAATTTTTTCACTTTTTGACAAATCAAAAATTATCTTTTAAATAAAATCATTTCTTTTTATCTTCATCTTTTCATTTTATCAACAATATGTTTGTGCATTATGAATTATATATGTGAGAAAGTCGAAGCATAATTAAATAATTATAGAATACATGAATACTACAAAATTTATTTTCATAGAAATATCAGACATTTAATTAAAACAATTTCAAAATGATATAAAGTTTTAAATAAATTTATATTAGAATTCTTAATAATTAAAATATCTTGCCAAATAATATTTCTAATTGCAATCTTTCAATAAATTGAAAAGATGAAATTGCATTAAAATTCTCAAGGTAATAAGCTCCGACGAATGAATATGGGAATTCACCAGATAATCGAACAATAGGACTGTCTGGTTGATTATTCTTACCTTAAAGACACCAATGCTTTGCAACCTTTATGTTGACACAATTTCAAAGTCCAATGTTAAAATTGTTGATGTTTGAAAGTCGTATAACCACTTCAGGGGTGTCCAGTGATTTCTGATATTTGTTCGTCTGTGTTTTTTTGCATACTTTGTGAATTTTTAATGCAACTTCATCTTTTTACTTATCAAAACAATATCTCTTTACCACTGAATAAATTATTTTTAATTCTGATATGAAATAAAACATATCAACATCATTCAGTCCTGTCTGATTATATCCTTAAAGCAATTATTTAGATGTTTAACATTGAAGTCACTTTTCTCCCTCATGGAGCAGGCAGCCCGATATTTAATTGGCTAGCGCTCTGGTCATTTGGTATCACAGGCTTGAGGTTCGAATCCTGGCAATGGCATGGATGTTTGTTAGTGGCTCAAAATCCACATTAAACTGTCAACGTTAGGTTCGGTCTAATTAGCCTGAAGATATTAATATAGCAAAACAATGCCGTAAATCAACAAACCAACTCGCAGATCAAATCTGAAGTGGTTATATCTGTTTTTGAAAATCGATATTTTTTCTTGAAGTTTCATTAATGTAAAAATAATGAAATCAGATATGCGATTTTAGGCTTAAATCGGTATTTCAATATATGTGGATTTATCGTCCACGTCTAATAACAGGGATCTATCTGCTTATATCTGAAAATGCTGTAAAAACTATGCTATATGTTTAGTTAAAATAGGTATTTATATTATAATTACAGGCCCCCCCTTAACCTGTAAATTTTTCTTTTACTGGAACTCTGGCAAACTATGTTGACTAATGTTCATTTTTAAAGAAGGATTAAAATTGTAATTTTTTGTATGAATATCATTTTAAATGTTTAAGAAGTATGAAGATATGTTTTAGTAAGTTATAAAGAGAGCAAAATTGTTCCTTTTTTTTTTTTTCTGTTGCTGTCATTAATATATTTGTCAATTCTTTAAAAACATAATAAATATTTTTTGACAGCGGATATCATATCATGTGTTGAATTCAATCACGATGGAAATCTCTTAGCAACAGGTGATAAAGGTGGGCGAGTGGTGATTTTTCAAAGAGATCCCTTGGTAAGAATCATTACATGAATTTCTTGTATGTTATATTTATTATGAAATGAGCTTCTTACTTATTTTATTCATTTTCAGTCAAGTTATCTGTTCCAAGACGAGGAGAATACAATGTATACAGTACTTTCCAGAGTCATGAACCAGAGTTTGATTATCTTAAAAGCTTAGAAATTGAAGAAAAAATTAATAAAATTAGGTGGTTAAAACGAAAAAATCCTGCTCATTTTCTACTATCAACTAATGGTAGGTTATGAAAGTATCTTTTTCTAATTGACACATTTAATAAAATAGACTACAGAAATCTTAACTTTTTTTGATTCTCTAGTGAATATGTTTGTAAATTAAACAATATTAAATAATTATTCATTGTCGTAATCTTCAAATTTAATTTTGACTACTCAATGCATCATTGAAAGTTAAAATTGTAGAAGTACTTATAATTTATGTAGAGTGTTTAGGAAATTTACAATTTACTCAAGCAAATAATTATACATGTTGAAAGAGAGTTATATAGTTTTCTTTAAATTTATAAAGTGTGAAAATTATATATGTATATGATGTGCCTATATACAGATTGCGCATAAGATTCACAATTTAATGTAAAAACGTTTAACAGCAATCTGAAAAAAAAAATAAAATATTACAGAATTCCAAATGATTTTTTCCTTAAAATCTCATTTTCACTTTGAAATAAAATTATCTTCATTTTCACCAGATAATCTAAAATATTTATATTATTTAATTAATTAATTGTATAATTATTGGCATGTTAAAGAAATTTAAAAATAATAATAAATGTTGACAATGATCAAAGAAACCAAAACCCAAATTAACTAAAATAATACCCATAATTTTAAGGGTAAAAACAGGCTTTAAAACTCAAATAATGAAAATTGTTCATATTCAAAAGACAATAGTATAAGTAGCATTAAGAGTGTCAATAAGATGCATTTAAAAAATATACAATTCATACAATATATTTTAATGATTATCTTTTTCACACAAGCATGCATGCATGTATTCATTCATTTAAATATAAATACAGATTCATTTTTATTCAACTTAAGGTTGTTTTGATTAATGAAGATCTTTTTAATATTGCAAATGTTGCAATTTATTATTTATCAAACCATAAAATTTAAAAAACATTATTTCCTGTTTATAATCTGTAGATGATTTGTATCATTTTACTTACTTTATTATGTCTTGTATTATTTAGACATAATCTTCTTAGTAATTAGAGTATAAAATAATAAAAATAAAATGTTAGTGTTAAATGTTTTGCTAAAATTCATTACTAAAAAGGATTGATAATAAATAACCAAGATAATATGTGAACTTCATAAATAACTAGAAAATACTAAATAAAATTGATAATAAAATAAAAATATTATTAATACACCTAAAACAAAATTGTATAAAAAAACTTTAGGAGCAAGAAATTTTTTTAGTTTATTAAATTATATCTCGTGTTGATCTTACTTTTCAGATAAAACAATTAAGCTATGGAAAGTATCAGAGCGAGACAAGCGTATTGATGGGTACAACTTAAAGGATGAGTCTGGGCATCCCAAAGATCCCCTCTCTATAACTAGTTTACGAGTGCCTACAGTCCGCCCTATGGAACTCATGGTGGAGGCCAGCCCGCGCCGCATTTTTGCTAATGCTCATACCTACCACATTAACTCTATCTCTGTCAATAGCGACCAAGAAACCTACTTGTCTGCTGACGATCTGCGCATCAACCTCTGGCACCTTGAGATTACAGACCAAAGTTTTAGTATCCTTTTAGAAATCTGTTGTATAACCTATATTGATATAAGAAATATTTACGAGTTGAAAAGGTGATCAATTTGTAAAATTTGTTGTGGGAGAAAAGGAATATAATTTTATATTTAGCTTACATTTTAAATGTTAAATTTGACTTGTTTTAGTCCATCATCTATAAGAATGGAATCTTAATTTTAAGCAAATTGTCTGATATCAAAAAAAAAAACAAAAGAAAAATTTTTATTTCTTTTCAAAAAACATGAGTGATTCTGGTATGAGATATAAATGAAATGTGTTTTCCCATTTTAAATCTGCTTGAAATATTCATCCTGTATGTTTTGTCTTTAATTTTTTTTTTTTTTTTTTTAATGTTGAAGGAAATGAAATGAAATTGATTGTTTTAAGTTAATGCTTATTTTTAGAAAAATTATAAAATTTGTTTTGCTAATTCTTTAAAATGTAAGAAAGACTGTTCTAATTCTTAAACTATGTAGTTGTGGATTTTTATAAAAGTAGCACCTTAACACTCTCTCCCAGACATTGTGGACATCAAGCCCACCAACATGGAGGAATTGACAGAGGTGATCACTGCTGCGGAGTTCCACCCCTCACAGTGTAACACTTTTGTATACAGCAGCAGCAAGGGCACTATCCGACTGTGTGATATGCGAGCAGCCGCTCTCTGCGACCAGCATGCCAAATGTCAGTGCTTCTTTTTTATTGTATACTGAAATAGGATTAACATTGATACTTCCATATTAAAGTGACCTGAATAAATTAATTATGCAAGGGAGACATATTGCTGTGTTTTTATCTCAACATTTTCTGCTGCGCATATTTAAATTTGTTTGATCTTATATTAAAATTTATTTATTTTTGTGTGAAAACTCTAGGTTTCTTGCCTTTCAGTAGATATTAAAAGTTACTACTAATAATATTGAGAATATATGATTTACCTACGAGTGAAATAGATGTGACATTTTCTTTAAAGCTTTATGTCTTAATTATTCATCAAGGTCATTATGAGAGAAGTACAATTGTAAAATCTTTGAACTATATATATATATAAATTTAATTATATTATGCTAATAGATCAAAGGGAAAAATATTTTTATTATTCTCCTGTTGTGACTTATGTAATCATCTATTGTTAATTATTTCCTTAGTATTTTGTCTAAAAGTATTTCTTTTTCTCTTTTGTTGCAGTATTTGAAGAACCAGAAGATCCAACCAATAGGAGTTTCTTTTCTGAAATTATCTCTAGTATATCTGATGTTAAATTTAGCAACAATGGACGTTATATAATTTCTAGGGACTATTTATCTGTGAAAGTTTGGGACCTCAACATGGATACCAAGCCAATCGAGTGCTTCCATGTACATGAATATCTTCGATCAAAACTTTGTAGTTTATACGAAAATGACTGTATTTTCGATAAGTTTGAATGCTGCTGGAACGGTACTGATGGGTGAGTTGTTTGCTTTTCCATTTTTTTACTTCATCAGGCAGTGAAAATTATATATAGATTTCATTTTTATAAAATATATCTCAGTGTCATATGAGTTTAGTTGCTAATTTTTATGGGTTGTCTATGAAACCTATGAAAATGATGGTTTTACTTCAGATCTTCAAAATGAAGTTAAACAAATGGAAGTGCTCACTATATCATTTTTAAGTTAAGTAACCTTGAATAGTATCAGCAATAAGGAATGCCAAGAGACATATAAATATTTTATTTAATTAGAATCAACTTATTTTTGTTTTTATTGAAAAGGAAACAAAGTTTTACCAATTTTTAAGAATTAAGTCTTACAGAAAATACATGTTAGCGGCAGATGCAGAACTACTCAAGTTAAAATATGTACCCAAATTCAAAACTATTGATTTTATTTTTGAATTCAAATATTTGTATTTTTACCTTTTTAAAAAGATACTCTTTTTAATAATATTTCTATTTATTTTAAATTTTGATTAGATATTAATGAAGGAAATTTTTCATTCATTTATCATTATTATGCAAGTTATATGTCTGGAATAATTATATCTTATGCAAATACAACAATGGTTATGATAAATTCAATTAATAGCTTTTTTCCCCACTATCTGAAATTGGTTCTAAAATTCTTAATTACTTTTTGTACTTAAACAAGCCATCACAATAATGAAACCAACAGCCATCTCTTAAACAAATGAAGAAAAAAAAAAAATGCTCATGTACAATTTAGGATTATAAAGAGAAAAGTAACAAGATTTTAACAAGGATTTATTCTTTAAAAGTGTGTGAAAAGAAAATTTTTCTATTCTTCTAATCTGACTTATAGTTGAATGTTAAATAATAAAAGGGAAATTATATGTATATGTTGCTTTTTCAGAATACTACAAAATTTTACTCACACACTCAATATTTGCTATTTTTTTTTATACCGTAATTGGTGGTAGTAAAAAGAAAATGTCTTTAACTTCAAAAAAGTTTGTCTAATCATTTTACTTTATACCAGTAATCTTTCAATAACATGTTATTTATTTTTTTGTTCTGTAATTTTGATTTGGAGTACAAATTTCAAATAAAAAAATTAATAGTAATTTGCTTTATCTGAATGCATGTAGCTGGAAATATCCTTGCTACCCAATGAATGTTCCTTAGCTGTAATATTGTAAAATGTATGTATCTGTGAAAACAACCGAAATTTTTTTTAATTTTAATCTCCTATGATTTTAAAAATGTTTTTGGGATATCTTATTCAAGATCTTTATCATTGTATTTTAAATCTTATTTTTGCATTGGCTCTTATTTGTGTGTACTCTTTTTACTAACGAATGTTTTGATTCTTTTAATCAACATATGGTTATCTCATGAGAATTGTCTTTTTTTTTTTTTTCATTTTATAAATATACAATGACATGCAATAATATGTGTAAAAGATTTTGTGAATCTACAGTGCATTCATTAATCAATAGATGTTTTAAATCAAATTTTCTGTTAAAAATTTTATTTTATTAACAGGCATCTATTTTTAAAAAGAAATATTTAAATAAAAAAGGGAGATACATAAAGTTAAAGTTTGTGTATGTATTGGTGTTGGATTCTTGATACTTTTAGTGTTCTCCATTAAGATTTTTAAAAAGTTCTGTCTGTTTCTTCATCTTGTTAATATTTTGTGTTAGGATCCTAGATATTTGTAAAAGATAACACTTGATAGTATTTTAATATTTTTTTCTGTAGCTATGATGAAAATGCAGGGGTACTGAAGGATTCTTTCATGTGAATCCATTAGTTGCATACAAGAACTGTGCGTGCAAGGTGTACCCTTTTTTTTTTGTATGTTGCTATGATACTGCAATCTCTGAGTTACATGTAAGAAATGTAAGCATTGGATGATAACCTTACATTTCTTGAGAAATGTTTTTAGCTAAGACAATATTTTTAGGATGTGGTTTAATTTATTAATAATCGATAAAAGCTTGACTTATAATTTATATATTCGGATATTTTTGATTAGTTGAAATTTACATGTTTTACTTAAGTCAAAAATTTCAAACAACTTTTAAACTCAAAGATGTACAAAAATGAAAGTATTTTATTTATTCTTATTTGTGTTTGGTTTTAAAAGTTAATATGTTATGATTAAGAAGTAGCAATAAATTGTAACCTTAAATGTACTAGGCTGTTTAAATCTATAAATTCCTTGTTCATATTATGGCTTCACATTTGTTTAAATAGTTATGTTTGATATATAGATACTGAAAATCTGTTCTTATTTTGTGCTTATCAATCCTGGTGGTCTGCTCAAAATCTTATGCAACAAACATGTACATTTACGACATAATGCGCTAGACATTTTAACTGTATGTTATATTTTATTAACTATATGTTATATTTGCATATTTTATATCGAATATAAAAGTATTTATTTTTTGTATTTAATATGTAAATGATAAATTTTGGTTTTAATATAGCTTTGTAAAAGATATTTCATAGTATTTAATATTTTTTTTTCTGTAGCCATGATGAAAATGCAGGGTACTGAAGGGATTCTTTCATGTGAATCCATTAGTTGCATACAAGATCTGTGCGTACAAAAGGTGTACCCTTTTTTTTGTATGTTGCTATGATACTGCAATCTCTGAGTTACATGTAAGAAAGTATTGGATGATAAAAGAAACAAAAAAAAAAAACTGAAGAAAGAAAAAAAATTCTTAGACAAAATCTTAGATTACTATTAGAGATATGGATAATTTAAAAGGTTGATTCCCCCACCCCTTCCGTTTTTATGAAATCATTCAAGAAAACTCTACCCCTATAAATGTTGAAATTTTCTTATATAAACAAAATTCTTTCAGAGAATTCACATAATTTCAAAAGTAATGGTACTATGTGAATTGATTTATTAAATGTGTTTGACTTTCAATAAAAATAGGATCCACTATTATAGTATAATTGTTGTACAATTTTGTACTAACAGAAAATCTTTTGTGTAATTTTGTAAGAAAAATTGGTCTCTCTTTTTGTATAGGTACATTATGACTGGCTCATACAACAATTTCTTCCGGGTCTTTGATCGTCATACAAAAAGGGACGTCACTCTAGAAGCTTCTAAAGAAATAGCTAAACCTAAAACTGTTCTCAAACCTAGGAAAGTAAGTAAAATTTATTAGTCAAGTATTTCTTATATCAAATTGTACTTGTAGAAATTTTTAGTTTTAATCAATCTTAAAAGGGATTATGAAATTTATTTTTAAATAAAGATGATTATAGCTTAATTTTTTCCCTATAAAATATAATTTTTATCGTTTTGCAGTTGTCAAATATAAATAAAATTGTATAAATTTAAAACAAATAAGAAATTGTAGATGTAAAATCTTAAAATAAAAATGTTTATTATAACATATTATAAGTTTCTTGTATAAAAGTAAATTCATTTTTATGGTTATATTAATCCTAGAGCTGCAGTTGTTTTTAATATTGAAATGTAAACATACAAGGTTATAGTATTCAGTTACGTTGTAGTAGGAAGACAGGACAATATTAATTTTCTACAAACTTAAATTTGCAGTCCTTTCTTTCCTTTCCTCAATTTTAAATATGCTAAAACAAAGCATAACTGATCACTATACATGAATAAAATAAACTTCATTTTTAATATCTTGGATTTAAGATTTCGTGTGTTAAACAATTTTTCTATAAACTTTGTTTTATAATGGTAGATACAGAGATTGATCTAGAGTAATTTAAATGAATAAGCAAAGAACTAATTTTAGCACAAATAAGTTAGGTGCTCCAATTTTTTTCTATTTACATGAAATGTCAAGCTATTTTATTATTACAACTTATTTTTCTGAAAAGGTGTTGCATAATGAGGAGTTTACTAAAAGCAGACACTTTAATAATAAATACTACACATTATTTCTTAGACACAAATGTTTTTCAATCAAGAGCTAATATAAATTGTGAAAGGAATAATTTTAAAAAAAATATCGTATTTAATTTAGGAATTTTCCAAATGGTTTTTAACCTAATTATTTGCCACATAATCAGAATGTGTAAAGCAAAAATTATTTTTTTAATTCTCAAAGTATGAACAATTTTAAACAAAATTGTTTTGTATTTTAATTATAAAATAACATTGTGTATTATATTTTGGTAAGTAGAGGTTAGCTAGTTGGGATAAAAAGTGCTGTTGAAATATTCTTAAAATATTAACTTTTAAGTCAAGTATAGTAAAAAAAAAATCTCTGCTGTTTTTAGGATCACCTTTTTTTTTTTTTTCAGGATTACAGATGATTTAAAAAATTAAGAGGTATTTGTTACTGTATTCTGATATATTTTTCATGTAGCTATTATGAAAAATGCTCATTTAATATTGATAAAATATTGCCATGTAAATATAAGAATATCAATGTAATATCATTATTTATATTATGCCAACTATGCTATATTTATATATATATATAATCTCAAAGAGAAAGATTTGTTCTTTTCTGATAAAATTCTTAGCAAGTTTTTGTGCTCAAAATCTTTTGTTTCATGCAGGTTTGCACTGGCGGCAAAAGAAAAAAGGACGAAATTAGTGTTGACTGCCTGGATTTCGGCAGGAAGATCCTACACACAGCGTGGCATCCTCAGGAGAATATCATAGCTGTAGCAGCAACAAATAATTTATACTTATTCCAAGAAAAGTTGTAGTACAGGTGCGTGAGTAATATATTACTTTCTATGGATACTATATCATTAACAAAGCATTTGATTTTGGGAATCTATCGTATAATAAGCTATGCTTGTATGCCATTATGTGATATTTAAAATAACAAATGTAACAATGTAAATTACTTAGTTAAGACTTTATGATTATGCTATTTTGCATCTTTTAGTTTAGTTACCAGGTCTGTATAAAATTACGAACTGTGTAAAAACTTTTGAATTGTCATCATCTAGAATGTATCTGAATCCTTATTTATAACCAAATTTTGTTCTCTTGTATTCGACATTTAAATCTTAGCGATGTTACTGACATTTTTTTCATAAATATCAAAACAGTATTTGATTGACCAGTATAAATGTACTTCAAAAATGCTCTTGGTATAATTATTTAGTTCAGCTCTTAACAACTTTAGAGCAATAATGCCACTATTTAAATGTTTCAACCTTGGCAATTATTTCCCTTAGATCAGCTAAAAATTTTGGAACTTTTAAAAAACTAAAGTAAGAGATACGACTGATCCACTAATCTCACAAAAAATGTAGGTACTTTTTTTGTTAGGCCAGGTGCAAGTGATAAATTGCTTTAAAAGTTAATTTTAAATGAAATATTCATTTTTGAAAAATATTTTTTTATATTGTTTCATTAGCAACAAAACAAAAAAATCTGTCAGAATTTGCACTTGGCTAACAGAAAAGTACCTAAATGTACAACAGAAATAATAGAACACTATAAATAAGGAATATACAAGATTCCTGTGCCCCCTCCCCACTGCTTGTATAGAAGTATTGAACTTGGGTTAATTGTATAAACAAAAAAAAGCAATCATAACTTGTATACTGTATATATATTATACATGTTCAAAAAAATATTTATTTTCATAGTTTTCATTTTAGTTCTTGCCACCACTGATCAGCGATCAGCCTTGCGGTGTACTGGAGACATGTGCGAGTGCCATTTCAAAAAGTGCCACAGATGCAAAACCTCCTTTTTTCCATCTTGCAGTTCCATGACTTCGTCGTTCAGTGGGAGGCGTAGGGCATTGGAGCAGGCTTCAAGGACACCAAACAAACTTGTACATAAGATGAGTAGGCAGCATTATGCTGTATATTTTTGCTGCAATCTTCAAAGGAAAACAAAACCATTTCTGTTGTATGCTTGTCATAAAACCCCATTTTATAAAGAAGGAAAAAAAAAAAGTTAACTGAAATGCATTATTCATGAATGTTGACAGAAAAAACAGCTGCCTTTTTTTTTTTTTTTTTTTTTTTTTTATTCCGAAGCATAGTCCTTTTGTGTCCTGCTGTGCCTACAAATAAATTTATTTATAAGAATTTCACCTAGTGTTTTTAAAATTGGAATGAGTTTCCAAATAAACCTCTGTTCAAAATGCATTAGTGCTGTTTATCAAAAAAACCTGCGGCATTGAATGAAATAACTTGTTTTTACAAATGCTAGGAAATGAATTTCAAAATAAATTATAATTTTTTTGTCTGAAACTAGTTTTGAGGATAAATTAAATTTTTTTAGAGAGCTTTTAAGCAGATTATTTTATTTTTAGCAAAGATCTGATTATCAGGTTTCACTATTGTTTTGTAACATGTTTCCTTTTTTCTTTTGGTTGTGTTCTTTTTTAAAATTTTTTTGAGAACTTAATCATGTAATTATTCATTATAATTAAAATACTATTTTTTTAACTGTTGTTAATTTCATTTTGAAATAATAACACAAACTACTATTAATTTTCTGTTTGCGAGATGTATTTCTGCATTTAGTTCAGTTAAAGAGGGAAATTTTTTTGTAATTAACGTCATTCAAGTTGCAAAAAAGAGATATTTATATGTATTCATTTTGGTACAGATGATATCAGGAATTTAAAAAAATAAAAATAAAATCACTCTGAGTCTTGTGCTCTCACAAAATACATGGCCAAGTTTTGGGGAAAATAAGATTAATTTCACTTGCTAATAAATGTATTTGCTTATGATCATGACCTTTTAAAATTCATTAACTGATAATAGTTTTTTAAAACTAAAATGCTATGAGGCAAATATATTTTCAAATGATAATTCTATTTCAGACTGTTTTGCTTCCACTTGGAAATCAAGTAGAATTACTATACCATTTTTATGTTAAATTATTTCGAAGATTGAAATTAAAATCAAATTTTATTTTTTTTTAATATAAATCTATTTTGTAAACACAATTTATGTATGGATAAATTATGAAATATTTTCTCTTTGAATACATTTTTTTCATAAATTATGTAAATAATTTTCATTAAACATCTTCATTTCATATACAAGTATTGCAATTCATATGGATAAATGAAATTTTATTGCCCAATGGTGCAATATTGGCAAGTGTTTTTGTTCAATGCTGTGTGTTTTAAATGCTTCATGCTGTTTGTTTTATTTATTGAAAAAAAAAAAAAAAAAATAACAGAAGGCTCTCATTTGCTAAGAAAATAAAGTTGAAGTTGTATGGACAATCAAGTCAAGACTTTTCCCCTTCCTTTTTCATCTTGTTTTATAAGCATTCAATGGAGCATACAAAATGGCAACTTTTAATAAAGGAAATATTCTTTTGGCGTTCTTTTTTAAAAACATTGTTTTGTCCAAATTTTTATTTTAACTAATCACAAAAACCTCTTGTAATGTGTTTTTTTTTTTTTTTTTTTTTTTTACTACTCTTCATAAAAGTATGAGGGTTTATTAATAAGGGCAATAAATTTTCTGTTCTTATAATTTGTTAATTTTTAAAATATTTTGTTTGTTTTTTTCCCCTGAAGGAAATTTTACATTAAACTGTGAAATATATACTGTTTTTAAAGTCATGTTCTGTAGTAACTACTCTTTGCAAAAAATATGAACACACCAAAAGTAATTAGAGCCAACCTTGGAATAGTGAATATCCAGTTTGGCAGCACGACTTGGGGTTTTAGTCAGATACATGAGATAAAAAGTGCTTTGAAAGAAAACAGTGTAATAGTTAATGTGGAATTTTTTCAAATAGTTTTTAAATCATGTAATCTAAAATTTTAATTATTAAAAATGTAAATTCTTATTAAAAAATCCCTCCTAAATGACATTTCCTTCCCTTTTACATCGCCGGTCTGATTTGGCCACTTACCAGTTTTCCATATGATTAGTGGTTGAACTGTAGATCATATTGAGATTTCATATTCCAAATCTATCTTGTGATGCAAATATATATATATTATTTTGTAAATGCCTTCTTGTACATCATCATCAGCTTGTACCTTATAAAACAGTTGTAGGTTGTTATAATTTTTACTAAGATGGTTTCCTCGAAGCACTGTTAGTGGTCAGAGATTAGGCTTGAATAGTTCATATGCATAAAGGTGAACTGGTCATATCAAACGGTAGGATGTTGCTTAGGCCATATGGATGGGGACGTGCAAAAGTTCTGTTGTGCGATTTTACAAAATGAGAGTTCTGAATCAAATGAAATGGATACTTTCCTTTTCACACCATCACTGGTCGAATCCCTCAGACAAAACTGGAATATCAAATCAATGGTTATATAAGATGTTATTATTTATGTTGATTATTAAAATTGCTTCACATTTGAAGATGGAGAAATTGGACTAACATTCTCATGTATAGAGAAATATTCATTATATCTGAATGTGGGATGCTCATATTTAAATACAATTTTAACATCTCAATGATATGTTAATGGTATTGTGAAGTGTTGTTATACTTCATAGCACACAAACTTGGGCAATTTTTCAGTATAACTGTGCCAGGTTCTATATATTAACCTTGGCCCGCAAGGACCTTTAAGAATATTTAGATTCAAAGCAAATACAGTTTCTTTATGGGCCTTTTTCTGTCTTTCAAAGTAATATAATTTTTTTTTTTTTCACCCTGCTTTATTAAAATTTCTAAAAGAACTAAATTATTTTTCAACTTTTTTTTATGGTGATTTGTCTATTGCAAAATAACACAGGTGATTTAAATATTAGATATAATTTCAAAAATGGTTTGAAATCATAATGACAACTAAAATGATTATTTCTCTATACATTTGTAACATAAGCCAGACATATTGCCTCAAGATATACACTTTGAGATGCATTCAGTGTTTCATTGCCATTTATTCTCTGATTTCTATTAGTTCTCATCACACAGTTTCTTCAATATCGAAGTAGTCCTCTGGAATAGTGAGATGATTTAAGCTGTCTGATTTAGATAATTTGGTGGAATGTTTTCACTCGGATCAGAAGACAATCTCTCTGCTGTCTCTTATAGAATTTTAAAAAGAGTGAATAATCTAATTGCACTGAACATCAGACGAATGGTAGTGGAAAAGGCTCCAATTGAGAATAATCTTATAATTGCCGTACCTCATTTGTTTGGTGTAAATGGCTGTTATTAGAAATGGGATTATTTAATAATAAATTAAATAATACATAGATTATACTGAAAAATCTTACTTGTTTTAACAAAAAATACTACTACGAAACATTTCACACCAATATATATATTAAGATTGAAGAAATGGTGTCTTAAAAAACAACCTGAGTAATGGACCAGGTTGAATTATCACTGCTTGATGCTAAAATCAATTTGGTGCAAAACACAATATGCGGCAGCTATAACTAGCTAGCTTGAAGTGTCATAGCGATTTCTTCAATGTTTAAGCTTGAAAACTAGTAAAAAAGCTTTTTAGATATGGGCATATTAGAAAACCAAAAGGTTTCATGAAACAATTCTTTGTTTAATCATCAATCCATATTCTTTTCTGGTTAATATTAAATCAAAATCACTTGGAACTTTTCGTTGTTTCTAATCCAATTATATTGTTCAGCAATGAAAACTTAACTCAATTTTTCTTCTAAACTTGTTAAATGTTCAATTATTTTTGGAAGTGTTCCATTTATGCTTCATATTTACCAAAAGAAGCCTTTCCAAATCAAGTTTTCTCTGAAACACTTTCATTTTGTTAGGGAAACTGAAAATATTTTCTTTTTCTTGCATGCAAATATTTTAAATTATCGAGCTTCTGAAATATATTGGCCAAATAGTCTAACTGACAATAGAAAATTTGCACCAGAGGAGGTTACAAAAATATAATTGTTTTCTCTCTTCAAAAAAAACGAAATTCTTGTCTTAACTCTAGTACACGGATAAGTACGGCCATTTCACTTCAATGTGTAAAAGCAGCTGTCTGTGTTCGAGTCCATATTGATATAAAGCTTTCAGAATACTGGTATTGTTTTAATATAGTTTACCATCTGAACTACTTGATGTAAAATTTGTCTCAATAATTTTGCCATCAAGATCTTATGAAGAAAGCCATGACTTACAATAAAATTTTCATTTTGTTTGTTTTTACAAAAGATGTAAGCCAACTATGGAAGAGGCTCCTTGTGTGTAAATGTCTACACATCCTCCACATTTATTGCCATTTAGCAAGATAATTAGTCAAAATGTTAAACTTCCCCACTTTTCATAGACACAATTTTTCAGAAAAGAAATTTACTATTTCATCTTTATTAAATATTGTTTAATATCTATTGAATCATCAACTTGCAATGCAAAAATTTGAATACTGAAGTTTATTAATGCATAAATTTTTCTCAATATCAGAAGACATTATGCAGACAAATTAAAGTGACTCGCCTAAAGTATAAGTTAAGATTTTTTTGCTGGCAGTTCTGAGACTTGATAAGTGATGTGAGCTTTATCAGAAACATTCATTATACTTTTAAAAAAGAATTTGTCGCTTTTGTTTGCTGTTGTTAAGACAATCTCTTGAACCAATGGACAAATTTATATTGTAAATTAGATTGTATAGTTTTAAAATGTTTACTCAATTTTTATGATTCATTTTACATCCATATACTAAACATAGCCAAAGCTTAAATAGCTTTCATTTAATAGCGTTAGAATCCCTTTATATTCCTGGTTTTAACGTTGTTTACATAAGTAAACAGCTCCTTCGAATATTTTTAACACGTTTTTATTTTTATTAATTAATGTTTTAATTTTCTTACTAAATAAAATGAATTTCTTCGGATTCAATCAGCACGTTGGAAAACGAATACATTTGAATCTTTGTTTAGTCATGGATTTTTTTTTTTTTTTTTTTTTACAGAACACCAATTAAAATTATTAAGATAATCAGTATGTTGAAAAGTGTTTATACAGAGTGTAACTTCCTCTGTCGTACAAATGATTAGATTCAGAAAATTTAGAACGCCCTGATTTTTTTTTTATTTATAAATTTAAAGCTTTCAACGGCTATTCATTAAAAGAATTGTCGCCAAGCAAATTTCCTCAGCATCAATTGTAATCAAACTCAGCAGGATAAGATAAACGACCTCCGCGCCGATTACAGTTCTCTTAATTAGTCGTTATTACATCTCTACAGACGTTTTGGTTTTTGGTACCACATTCTCCGGGTTCGAATCCTGGCGGTAGCATGGTTGTTTGTGAGTGGTTTGGAATCCACGTAAAACTGTAGGTCTAGTCTAATTAGCCTAAAGTGTTTTTTTTAATTGGGTCGTATTGACCATATCCCTGTGGGCTACACCGACGAACGCTGTTAGTCATTTAGCACTACCCATAGGGCACGTATAGCTTGAAGATATGCTACGAAACGCGAGTAACATTACCCCCATAATGCTCTACGACCATGTTGGACTGGGACTTACGGCTTAAAGTGGATTCTCAACCACTACAAATATCCATGGCAACATTGGTACTCAAACCCGAAATCTGTGGTCACTCGGTCATCAGGCCCCATTAGTTTAAAGTGTGCAGAAAATGACCGTAGAGCGACAAACCTAACCTCTACAGATATTACTTCCTGGAACCATATTCGTATTTTGTGACCAGTGGAATCATCGTTTTTCTCCCGCGCTTTTGTTTCTGGCTGACCTTGATTCTTAATTTGTAGCTCCATAGGAAATGTGCATAGTTTACAATGAATTTGTTAGTACAAGATGTATTACGCATCTAAATGAAGGGACGATACATCATAAGAAAAAGTAACAATATGTCAGAGAATATCACATTCAATCCTTATCTGACACATAAACTTCAGTGAGGAAGAGCGCCATCTTGTTGAAATATAACCAATGTATGCAGATGATCATATTGTGAAAACTCAAATTATTCTAGCATATCCGAGAGGAAATTTCTCCTGGAGCTATCTTTCTGTAAAAAAGAAAGACGGATAGTCTGATCGTGTAAACATACCACACCAAGCATTAACATTTGAGTTTTTATAAGCAACTTCAAACACAGGATAAAGATTTGTTGAGCTAGATAAAAAGAACATTGCTGCGATTGTTTTTTCAGGAAAAATGAAATGATTTTTTGTTATGAAAACAAATTCCAGCTTTTCGGTTCCAGTTTGTACACTATGTAGGCATGCAAACAACACGATGCACTATAGACTTTAGAATTTCATAGATATCCGTCAGATTGTTCTCATAGAACGGCTGCGCGCATTCCCCGATAACGCGATTGGTGCTGTCTTCCTATTTATAATAATTAACTCATCAATAACACATATTTTTTTTATATTTATGGATCTTTGAAAATATCGATATATTTTATTCGGTTAAATAAATCGTTTTGCATTCCCCGATAACGCGATTGGTGCTGTCTTCCTATTTATAATAATTAACTCATCAATAACACATATTTTTTTATATTTATGGATCTTTGAAAATATCGATATATTTATTCGGTTAAATAAAAAAACGCGATTGGTGCTGTCTTCCTATTTATAATCGGATCTTTGAAAATATCGATATATTTATTCGGTTAAATAAAAAAAAGAATCAATTAACTAGTTATGAAAAGTAATAATACTTGCTACTGTTAAAGGTTGTCATCATTAACAGAACCAAAGATACCAACCTCGTACAATTTTTCAATAGCACCTTAGATAATTTTCAATAATTTCAAAAAATTTTATGCTTGTCAGTAATGACGGGTAAGTCCTACTACCACTATCTTCAAATTGAAATGACCAGTTTCATTGCAAAATTCATATATCAACTAGAGTTACTATTTAATAGTATTATTAAAATATGTTAATTTTTTTTATTTGAAAAGTTGAGCTTATTTAAAATAGGATTAATTAAAGAGATCATTTAAGATACAAATACATGTGCTGAAGTCATTTATTATAAATTAGATTTATACATTGCAAATGCAAAAAATTTCATTAAGATTCATAACAAGAAGCTGATACAAAATATTCATTAAACTATCCTCCGCTAAATAAATATATCACATTCTTTTAATAACAAAGAAAACATGTAATTGAGATAATTCATTTGTGGAGGCTATTGTTATCATAAGATTGAATAATACTTTTTTTTTTTTAAAAATAAACTGCACAATTTTTTTAAAAACTTTCTACGAAAGTTGGGTCTATTTTTGTCGCAATCGATGGAAATTTTTTTAATTGTGCAAAATTGGAAAATGAACAGACCAAAATGTTTTTTATTGTTATTAATTTTCCGTTACATATTTTTTAGTTAATTTTTATTTATAATGTGCATTTAATGGTATTTTTATACACCTCCACATAAAAAATCGCACAAAAAAAAAAAAAAAAAAAAAAAATCGCATAAAAACATGTTTGACTATATACACTCAAGAGCCAAAACATTATGACCACCCCTACATTTTGCAATGAACTCGCCTGGATGACGTGGAAGGCACGTGATCAGGTGGAAGTGGTATTAATCCATGCCAAGGCGGTTGAAGCTGTGTAGCGCACCAAAGGTGGGCCAACTCGTTATTGACAGGTGGTCATAATGTTTTGGCTTGTATATATATATATATCACACGTATCAGTCAGACTTTGTTTTGAATTCAGCTATATGTAAAATAATTAACATGATTATAATATTTTATTTAAAAATATTAATTAATTAATATACGTATTGAAATTAAATAACATTCACTCTAATGCAAAAAAAATATATATTTTATAAAAATTTATAGAAGAACCTGATTATCCATGAAAACATATTTTAATAACTGAACTAAAAAATATATCTCAGAAATATTTAGAATTCAAAGCTGAAGGAAAACCATTTTTTATATTAAAATTAATAATTTTCTTTAAAATTGTGCTTTCGTTAAAATAAAATCAAGACCTATTAGACAATGCCATAAAACTCTTTTATAAAGTGTAATATAAAAATAAAACTGCATTTCAAATATTTCCATTCCACTTCTTTTTTAATTCGTATTTCCTCAGAAACGCTCTAATTTCAGAATTAAAGAGATCCTCTCTCTAGATGAACTGTTAAGAACGTATAATTTTTCCAATCGTGCGTCTTTGGTGGAATTTGTTTTCTTCTTTTTTTTTTTTAGTAATTTATGACAGATTAATGAATATCTTCAAGAGACCCACCACGCCCAAATTCAGACACCACTGTTCTGTTGGAAGAATAAAAAAAGATATTAAGATTGATTCAAAGAAAGTTATCATTAAAGAATAGTTTTTTTTTTAAAAAAGTCAACATTTTTGAGACATTGAGCAATTTCTTATACGGAAATCTGCTATTAACTGCATTTTTTGCAGAGAAATGGTCGTTGACATTACCATAAATTTCACATCAACAAAGATGCTCATTCGCAACTGTAGCTACACTTTATATAGCATTTTTATTACCAAGTAATTTTGGTAAAAAAATATTGAGAAATTTTTCATTAAGATAGGGCTAATTTAGAGATTTAATATAGAGTTTTTGCATACCGTAAGTAAGTTTAAAGTACCGTATGCATACCGTACTTTTTAAAGTAGGGTATTTTTTCCTCTCTATCGTGCATGCTCATAGGAAACATTATTACAGATACGCATGCGCAATTTTCTATGAGCATGCGCGCTAGGGAGGAAAAAAAATACCCTACTTTAAAGTACGGTATGCAAAAACTCTAATATTATCAACACGTAAACAGAAATTAGAAAGTTTTTTGCATACCGTATTTTGGACGTCCGTTAGCTTTTTCTCCCTAGCGTCCATGCTCATAGGAAATTGCGCATGCGCATGCTGCAATTTGTTTCCTATGAGCATGCACACTAGGGAGAAAAAGCTAACGGACGTCCAAAATACGGTATGCAAAAACTCTCTATTATTTAGTACAAATTACGTATAATATAAGAAAAAAATATTTTAAATAAATAATGCTTTACAGTATTTTGAAATCAAAATATAAGTATTGTAAGTGTAAAATACCGTTAATGTAAGACCACGGCTTCAGTCTAGTTTTAACGGGAATACTTAAAATAGACCACTCTAACAAAAATTTAAGTTATCCAAATATGGGGCTAAATCGCAAAATAGGGAACATTGAAATTTGGTGACTTTTTCTGGCGCCAACTGTGGTTTCCGCCAAAAAGGGAGTTTCTTGTATTGTTGGCAATTCACTTTACTTACAGTTGCAAGCCCTTACTTGGCGAAATGAATTTTTGATACCAAATCCCAACGGCCCCTGTTCTGCGATTTTACCCAAATATGTACCTATTTAATGTGTTTACTCACATTCTGTACCTCAGTAGTAATATAATAGAGTGCGCATTAGGGTTGCCAGCTTGGACAAACATACTCCTCGCGTGACGTTGTTTAACATATGCTGTGATAGCTTGGCAATTTTTGGCATCAATCTTTACTGTTGGCGCCAAGGGGAAAAAGTCTACTATCCTGCAGCGATTTTCAAAAGATCATGTTTATAGTTGTCAATAAATGTAAATTAAATTTTCTAAGTATCTGTTCATAAGTTTTGATTTAAAAATAAATTATATGAACTCTTTCTAAAGTTTCATTATATTTCATAGAAAATAATAAATACAAAATAGCATTTCTTGAATCTATTTATCTTTGGTAAGAACATATTTGAATAAATATGACTTGAGAAGGAGAATTTCTCGGAATGTTCAGAATCTCTTTGTAACATGTTTACGTTTTCTAAATAAATGCGCGCAATGAAAAGAAGCCAAGGGGTGATGCAGCGTCAACTATAGTACAAAAAAGGGCGGGAGATGTGTGCCTCAACTTTTTGTTCCTTTTGAATAGAGGAACGCGCTCTATCATACTACTTCTCCAGGGTGTTGATGACATAAATATCCAACAAATAATTAAATCATTCTAGCCACAACAAAATTAAATTTATACATGGAACATTAATTTAATCGTATATTCTTGTATTGATAAAGATTGCTCAAAAGAAATTTTATCGCAATACATTGATAATTAAAACAAGTTGTGACAACTCTATGGCAAGAAAAAAAATACACACGAGCATCCATTAGAGTTAAAAAAAATATCTTAGGTCGTATGGCTTCTGCTGTAATTTAGATATTTTCTTCAAAAGCTTCTTACCTATTATATACAAATCTATGAGCTGTACTGAAATGAAATCTGAGAGCTACGATAAACACTAGATGAAAATCTCTGTCTTGAACTAGCGGTCAAGGCCAAAAACGCCGAATCCACTAATAAATAAATAAATCCGATAACAAATGTTTGATCAGTGCCGGATTATAGAAATTGCCGGATGAAAGAGTTTTTGTACTATACTCCATGAAAATGTATAACAAACAACTTACGCATTCTCGTACGAAGCTTCACCATTAGGTAAGGACCTCACACACTAATAGTTAATTTTGATTTAAAAAATACGATGAAATTTTATTTATTTGTACCGAATATTTGTTTGCTTCTTATCCCACTTGATAGATAGCAACATCTAGATCATGTCCAAGAACCCGTGTGGTCTCATGGAAGGAGGGAAAGGGGGAGGCAGCTTCTGTTGTGATGGAGCACCCGTAGGTAGAAGTTTGACTTGACTCCGTGACGCTGAAGAAGGAGGGCAGGGCCTTATGGGAAAACTTTTAAGAGGAACTACCCGCACTTGAACACCATACGGGAGAAAACCCTATAAACTCCCACCAGGTAGTCCAACTCACGAGACAAGATGCTGAACATCACAAATGCCACCGAGTTTTCTTTTTTTTTTTTTGAAGCAGTGTCTACAACAATGCCGCCAGCGAACTGAACCACCGCCCTAATGCTCAGCAGCGATGCACGTTGCCATTGAGGCACGAGTTGGGTATTAATTTTCATTAATGGATATTGTTCGATAGCTCGGTCACAAAAATAAACTCAAGTAATCTTCGACACAGACACGAAGAATGACACAGACATGAATGGACTGTATAAATTAATTCCTTTATTTAGGCAGCCATCAAGCTCGAAGATGGACTGCTACACACAACCTTTCTCTTTGGTCGCCGTTGTTCAATTCCTTTAGTTTATGCAGCCATCAAGCTCGAAGATGCACTGCTCACACAACCTTTCTCTTTGGTTGCAGGAGTTCAACTGCCTTCTTACATTCTTTCTCTCTCTCCCGTCAACTCACCCCTTGCCAGACACCCCCACAGACAGGATGTTTTTCTGGACATAGGGCGTTGACCTCCCTAAACAGGGGGACATGGGTTTCGACGTAACAGATATAGCGATATTTCGTTGAAATTTGTAATTATTATTACAAATTTATAATACTATTATATATATTATAGTATATTAATATATACTATAGTTAATATACTATTATATATATTATAGTATATTAACATTTTCGACAGAGCCATGGTAATAAATTAATATTTAATTTATTGCTATATGAATTAATGATTAATTAATTTAATTTAATATCTAATTTGAACTGTGTTGCACTGAGTATTCTTTTTTTTTTTTTTTTAATTATTAAAGAAATTTTTCAACAATTTAATTATATATATATATATATATATATATATTTTTATTTTTTTGTGATGGCATTGTTTCTCTCGAAGTCAATAGAAGTTTATTACTATTATTATTATTATTGCAGAAAAGTTGGTGAACTAATAGATAAAAATCGTTTTTTTTTCCCCCAAAAATTTCTTAGAGGTATTAGTTTTTGCGTTGTTAATCCAAAATTGTTGTTATTTAACATAGTAACTACGGATAATATGCAGTAATTGGAATTTCAGATTTTGTTATTTATAGAGAAAGTAAACTACCCATGTAAGGTGGACAATCGTTGCATTTCGTAAACATGCTCTACTTTTTAATTCTTTCAAAATTTCGTTACATTTGAAATATTTTTTTTAAATGAAGTATCTCATAACTGTTTAAAATTTAAAGGCGGTGAAGGTTTGTTATAGATTGCGAAACATCTATTGCACATCTAGTTACGAACTCTCTTATAAATCATAAATCTCCCGAAATTAAAAACGAATTTTTTTCCCCTGTTTTCATAAAGGAAATTCCAAGTTCCGCTACAAAGCAATGTTTTGTGAAAACGCATATTTCGTTGCTAAGGAGAAAATTAGTCTCCTTTTGTATTAACAGAAGAAAAAAAAAATACTTTCCACCCTCCAGTTACAAAAATGAGGTGAAACCGAATAAAAATTGGAAAAAAAGAGTACCGGGAATGAATGAAACATGTCCATTTTCGGTTTTTCGTTCGTGCTTCTCGGCGCATGCTCAGGTGGTGACGTCATCCCTCGACCTCACGTGACGTCATCGGAAGAATGCTGCTCTTTGATCCGTAAACGTGTGCTGTAAAAAAATTAAAAAAAAAAATAAATAAAAAATGGCTTCAAGTGGGTAAAGTGCGTTCGCCGTTTAATCTCGAGAGGCCTGCTTTTTTTTTCTCTCACTCTTCAGTTTAGAAGCTTCTGGAACGATTTTGTGTTCTCTATGCACATCTCAAAAGAAAAATAGATTTTTTTATTTTTCTTAAGCGGCCTTGCGCTGTTGGTGCAATTTGAATGCGTGATGTGTCGCCAAATGTTATAACCATCATGAAACGATGTTGTGAGATTTCCCTTTTTTTTTTAGAAGTTTCGATTCGCCTTTGTTTAACTTAAAGCGTATTTTTTGTTAATAATAGAGAGTTTTTGCATGCCGTACTTTAAAATACGGTATTTTTATTATATTCCTCTCCCTAGCGCGCATGCTCATAGGAAATTGCGCATGCGTATCTGTAATAATGTTTCCTATGAGCATGCGGTGCCATTAATCTCCCCTGGTGCTGGAAAACTTAGACCAGGTTCAGAAGACCCCGTCGCAGGCGACTGGGCCATGGCTAAGGGTAATATGCAACTTCACTTTTTAGCGAGGAACCACGTGAGATGAAGACTGACTAAACCTCAAGACAACACTCTACGATCCTATGAGACAAAGACCTAAGGTTTAAAGTGGATTCGAACCACTATAAACATCCATGACACCGCCGTTACTCGTATCGGAAACCTGTGGCACCGAGCGCCAGAACGGTAGTCACTCGGCCATCAGGCTCCCATTTTAAATAAGCATATTAAATGTTTATTTACTTTTAATAATAATTTACACTCATGTCCATAAATTAAGGATAATTCAGAATCACACAGAAATTGAACTCTAAAATAAAAATTTCACCTGTAGGATTAGCACACACATCTTGAAGAAGAATATGCAAATTACAGGAAACCACCAGATGGCGCGGATAGTACGTCACAATGACGAGTGTAAGAGAGGGGTATATAAGGAATGGTGGCAAAGAAGTAAAATTGTTCACAAGCGATTTAAAAGCCTTTCAGTGCAATAACCGCATAGTTATGGCACAAAGGAAGCATTTGGATGATTTTTTACGTGGTAGAATTATCGGACGACTGGAATGTGGACGTACCCAACTGGAAGTATCCGAGGAACTTGGAATCGCCCAGAGTGTCATCTCCAGGCTTTGGCAACGATTCCAAGATGATGGTAATGTGAGTAGATGTTACAGCATAGGTCGCCCCCGAGTTACAACGCCGAATGAGGACCGGTATTTAGCAGTTACTGCCAAAAGAAACAGACGGAGCACAGCATCAGACCTGTCTCGTCATCTCTCTTCAGCTACCGGTACGACAGTTTCAAGGCAGACCGTGTACAGACGCGTAGGGTACATTGATCTATATGCTCGTAGGCCTGTCAGATGTGTTCCACTTACCGCAACTCACTGTCGCCTGCGATTAACCTGAGTAGAGAGCATGCATTGTGGACACCGCAACAGTGGTCTTGTGTGCTGTTTTCCGACGAGTCCAGGTTTGTTTGCAGTCTGATTCTTGCCGGACTTTCATATGGAGAGCGCCAGGTACCCGTTACCACCAAGAGAACACCATTGAACGACACCGTTACGGTGGTGCAGGATGGCTCGTTTGGGGAGGAATTATTCTTGGTTCCAGAACTGACCTGCATGATCAGAGTGTAGCGATGACAGGCCACATCTATCGGGATGTCATTCTGGAACAACATGTACGTTTGTTTCGGGGCGCCATGGGTGCTGAATTTCTGTTTATGGATGACAACGCCCGTCCTCACCGTGTAAACATTGTAGACGAATGCCTTCAATTGAAGGATATCACCCGTATGGATTGGCCAGCATACTCATCGGACTTGAATCAATAGAGCATGTGTGGGATATGCTTGGCCGACGAATTGCAGCCCGTCAACCGCCTCCCACCTGTCAACCGGAACTTCGGAGGGCATTGCTTGATGAGTAGTGTAATATTCCCCAAGATCAAATTGATAATTTGATACTCAGCATGCCTAGGCGTTGTAAGGCCTGTATTGCATCGTCCGGGAGACATACTCCATATTAACCATCATACTAACCATGTTATACTGTTTTTTGTAAATAGGTTCTTTTTTGAAATTTGCTCCAGGGTGTAAAAATCGCAATTTTCATTAATTATGTCAAACATATAGCATCTTTTTTGCTCTTTACGTTTTGTTTAATAAAAAGACTTTACAAATAAGTCAAATTTGTTTTGCTTCTGTCTCTTTCTTTGCCTGAACTTCATTATCCTTAATTTATGGACATGAGTGTAACTCTAACAGTTCTTCGTATTTTAGAAACCTCAAATTTTCTTTTATGCTTCATTGAGTCATTATGTTTGGATAGCAAGGACTTACTTGCAAATTTGAGAGTCGCCTCACAGCATTTACAGTAAGTGGAGTCTTTATAGTTTTTTTTGTCCAATTCTGTTCTGTTTAACTCTTTAGTTTTGTTTTCTATTTTTAAAACAATTCATTTTTGAAAAATTCACTGTTCTTCATTTTACCATTCATTTACATTTATTTTGCACACTCATCTTGAGTTAAAATGCATTCACCGATTACAACTAGCATAAAATTTATCAGATTTAAAAACAACGCGAAAGATCAAAAGTAAATGAAATAAAGCTGAAGCAGGCTCAGCTGGGGGCACCAGGGATGCGAGATTAATATTTTTGTAGAAAGCAGAAATCAAACTGGCAATATGTTAGAAAGACGTCGGCGCAAGTTCAGTTAAAACATTTTGCTCTCTTAAAGCTATAACACAGTGATTATTTGAAAAATATATACTACTGTGCCCCAAAAAGTAAGACCAATTTAAATTTTTTTTTTTTTTTTTTCAAAACTCTTTATTTATTCTACCAAATTTATTTCTTCGCCTTCAAATAATCCCCTCCGGACACAATGCACTTCTGCCAACGTTTTTCCAATTCTCAATGCATGCTGAAAAGTCAACGGCAGAGATGGCCTTCAAAGCGCGCGGCGATTCACGTTGAATCTCTTCAATCGACTCAAAACGGTGTCCCCGGGTGGTCTTTTGAGTTTAGGGAATAGTCAGAAATCGCACGATGTGACTATGGTGGTTGTGGAACGATATGGGTTTCATTTTTGGCGAAAAAGTCACGAAGAATCAATGCAGTGTGAGCTGCCGCATTATCGTGATACAGAAACCAAGAATTGTCTTTACATAAATGTGGTCTCTTTTTGCAAATAGCTTCCCGCAGAAGATGCATAACCCTCAATATAATATTCCTTGTTGACAGTTTGGCCCGGCGGAAGGAATTCATAATGCACCACACCACGGTAATCGAAGAAAACAGTCAACATGACCTTGACTTTTGAGCGACTTAGGCGTGCTCTTTTTGGTCTTGCTTCACATTTGTCACGATATTCTCTCGATTGATCGGTTGATTCCTGGTCGTCAGCATAAATCCAAGTCTCATCTCCAGTTATAATGCATTTCAACTTGTCCTGATAGTCAGAAAGCATTGTTTCACACACTACAACGCGACGATGTTTTTCCAAAAATCAGTGTTTTCGGTACCAATTGAGATTTGATGCGTTTGAGGCCCAAAGCATCTTTTAAAATGGAATTGACCGATCTTTTGAAATTCTAACATCATCAGCAAGGTCTCTAATTGTAAATCGACAGTTTGCAAGCACCAAATCTTTAATTTTTTGGACGTGAGATTCGTCAGTTGAGGTGGATGGTCGACCGAGGGCCCTTCGTCTTCAACGCGTTCTCTGCCTTCTTTGAACTGTTTACACCACTTCTAAACATTTCTTTCCGATATAGGAATGCTCACCGAATGCCTTCCGCAACAATCTATATGTTTCCGCAAACAAAATGTAATGCAAGTTCTTTGCTCAATTAATTCAGGCATTTCAAAAATTGCCTGAATCAGTTTTAGCGTCTTACAAAGCCAAGCGTAACTGAAATACTAATGAATATTTTGACGTCAAATTTCACACAGATGTCAAGGACAGTGTCAGCAACATAAAAAAGAAGAAGAAAATGAAATTCCATAAGTCCTGGAAATTTTAAATTGAAAATTGGTCTCACTTTTGGGACGCCATAATATATGGAAAGTACTATAGAAAGAATTAAAAAAATCCATGTAAAAAGAATTGTATAAAGAATCTGAAGATTCCTGGAAAGAATCGTAGAAAGTGACAGAAGATCCATGGAAAAAGTTGCGGGAAAGAATTAAAAGGTTCCATGGAAAATATCAAAGAATCAAGATTCATGCAAAGATTTGCATAAAGAATCAGAAGATTCGTGGAAAGAATCAAAAGATCTATGGAAATAATTGTAGAAAGGACCAAAAGATCCATGGAGAAAATTATAAAAAGAATCAGGAGGTCCGTGGAATGAATCAGAAAATCCATGGCGTATTACAAAGCCGAGGGCGGGTAGTACGACGTAGGAGTGAGGTCTTTCAAACTAAATTAATTCTGATAATATAAATTGCTTATTTGGCAGAAGTTGCAATTGTTAAAGTTACGTGGTGTTTTCCTTAATTGAAAATATCATTTTATCTAAAGGACTCTATTTAATCGTCATTAAACTGATTAAATTTATGTCCCATCTTAAGAATTTCTTATTATTTTATTTTATTTTATGTTCCAGACTTGACGTGTGACTTTTGGTAATTGTTGTGATATTAATAGTCGTTCCTCAAAATAAAATGCTTATTTGTCACGATTTTAACATTGCTTTGAATATTTTTGCGGCCCGTGAGGTTTATCCCATTTTTATAAAATATATTTTTTATAATCCCAAAGTGGGGCCTGAATGGCAGAGTGGCTAGCGCTCTGGCGCTCGGTTTCGGGTTCGAGTGGCGGTGCCATGGTTGTTTGTAGGGTTCGGAATATCCCGGTCTAATAAGATCGTAGATTTTTTATAAAATACACGCGCCCCCTATTTTTGTTTGCATAATAATGCCCAAAGTAGTGAAAACCAATGCATTAAAAAAACATTATGTGCGCATACATATATTTAAAATTAACTGCTGAAAGTAGGAGAAAAATTATTAACTTTGATTTTAAAATAATAGTCTTGCAATATTACCTGTTTTATTTATGAGTTCGCAAGATTTCAATTATATTCTGCGAACTCATGATGAGCGCGCATCTTGGAACATCTATATAACAGGTTCCATGGTTCACTTTAAGTGACCTCAGTGTCACAATGACCATCCCTAGATACGTACAGTTGATCAATGTTTTACTTTTGGTTGAACTTACACCTGCGAATTGTTTTTTTCTAAAATGAAATTGACCAAATACAACACACGTTCCCACATCATAACGGACGCTAACCTGCAACACCAATTATGTGCAAATAACTAAATTGAGATCGATTTGTAAAAGCTAAATGAAAGAGTGGAAAAACAAATAGCACACTAACAAAATAAATATTTTTTAATGATTTCATTTTTATTTCATTTATATTTATATATTTTTTATATTTTATTTTTAATGTTTTGTATTTCTTTACAATGTGCGTTTAGTATCGTTATCATTATACTATCTATGTTGCCATGTAAGAATAATAGTAAACACAATAATAATAATTCATTGTAATTCAATTTTTTGCTCCAAAAATGTCTATAGTGGGATAAATCTAATATGGGGATATATAATTTTATATGCGGCCCGCAAGATCATGTGGGTTTGCCACCACTGGTCTAGAAGTCGTCAGTTTTTAGTTCGCCATAATGGGGCCAAAATGTGGTTTTACCGAAAATTTTATGCCAACATTGCGACAGCCGATATGCGAGTCCCCTGCTCGATTCCGACCGAGTTGAACAAACCTATCACGCGACACTTTGGCTTCTCTGAGACAAAGGGAAGGGAATGTTATCGAGGAAGAGATCGACATTTTTAATTTCGCGGTTTGCTTCAGATAACACTCATGCATGACTTTCCATTCTCTGTAATTTTCATTTTTCATTCATTCTGGAAAAGTACAGGGCGCCCTAAGATAACTTTCCTTGTTTGGAGTCGTCTGCAGCTGATTCTATTGATACCAGATTTCATGCACAGATCGTAGAAGGCATGGGGAGATCAATTCCATGGAAAATAAAATTAGCATCAAAAGTCGCCGATAGGAGAGATTTTGGTGTTGCTGTCACTTACCTTCAACTGTTTGTTCATTGCGAGAACTCTTCCAGTCGCTTTGTTTGGAGGATGGTGGTAACTATAGAAACGGGTTATCCTGTTGGAAAACTATTTCAGTATTGGCAAGCAGACAAATCGGACATATACAAAAAGAGCGTGTTATAGGGGTGGAAATGTCAATTAGGAGGAAATTTAATTGCAATAAAAATTTTAATTTTTAATAAAAATCTTAGGTTACACGACATTAAAAGAAAAATTAGATGAAAAAAAAATTCCCATTCACAATTATACTTTTTACTTTCAAAGCAGCTTTGTAAAGCTAGAGTTTGTCACATTAACGATTTAACTTGATACAATATATTTCGAAAGCCGGTTTTCATTTTTCGTGGGAAATTCAGCGCGGGACTGTTGATTTGTGGAACACATCCAGTAGGAAGGGAGATGTGTTTTTATTCCAGTAAAACCCCATCTGGAATTGGTAAAATAATATGACCATTAAGCTAGTAAATGAATGGAAATTTTTAGAGTGGGGTAATTTATTGCTGGTTAACGGAACACTTTATACCACCCAAGTCATTAAGAGTGCTGGCGGGGAATTCCGCTGATAGTTGGTGTATGGTCTTAGAATAGCACAAGTCAACTGTTAAAACACAACACTTTTATTCGAAAATCAAACGCACTCTGCTGGTGTTACATTCCTTTCTCCCTCCAGTCAGCTCACCCCACACAGACAGGATGTTTACATTATTGGGTGCTGACTTCCACTATGCATGTGGAGATATTTATACATGAGGCAACAATTGGTGTTATTGTCAAATACCTTCAACTGTCTGTTCACTACGAGAACTCTTCCAGTCACGTTGCACTGTTTTAGAGGATGTGGTAACTATAGAAACAGGTTAACAAGCAGGAAAACCATTTCGACTATAATACGAACACGATCATGTGAAAAATTGGCAAGCGACCAAATCGGACATATTCAAAAAGAGCGGTGTCATAAGAGAGAAACAGCACCATAGGAATTTTTTTTTAATTTACATTGTTTTGAAAAAATATCGACTGTTATGACACGTATATCAGCAAAAAAGATGGCTGAACTACTCTTTTTTAGCCACAAACCGGCGCCGAGAATGAAATAGAGTCAAAGTTGTCGTTGGATTCCCCTGCGAATTGGATTTCTCCTAACATGATCTGTTACTATAGCGATTGTCATTGCACAAACGCAGCATCAGGAAGCGTTCTCGTGTTTGACGCACAGTAGGGAATTTTCATAAATTTAGATAAATTTCCCGTCGTCTCTTTCGTCAGACATCACTCCATGTCCAGATCTTAAATCCGGTGAGTTACGAATCCTTGTTCTTTAAAAAAGAGAAAATAAGACGGCTGTGAAAAATATCCAAAGTGGCTGGAGATCGTCCCACACTGGATGCAATATCTTGCACACAGTGAAGGATGGACAATCTTTTATATTTTAGAACAATTCTATATATGAGTTTTGTTTGGAAAAACATCTAATATGGATTTGAATTCTTTAAGAAGTGGGATAGGTTTCTGAGATTTTTAGGTTCAGGAGCAGGAGTAAAATCTTAAGGTGGAGTCGGAACCTCTTTCAATAGCTGTGAGAACAATGCATGGGGAATTTATCTTACTGCTGTTGAAATTTGGTTGCTGAGGTTCAATGAACTAGCCTAGGGAAGAGTTATTTTGAGGGGAGGGGGTCGGAAGGTCTTTTTAAGCAACCTAGCCAAAAGACTACTTGTCCTTTTTTTCAACTCTTTAGTTTATATATGTAAGATTATCCTTCTCATCTTTGATGTAGCAATCACCTTTGCTGCGATAGACTACAGTTGTACCATTTCACTTTCTACCTGATTGAATGAGTTGTCATATGATTGATCTGGATTGTGTTTTCACTTGTGGTCCTGACCGTACTTCAAACGAAACAATCACAGTTATTAATACTTAAAACTACTAAGTTATAGCCACGTATAAGACATCCTATTATAAGTGTACTAGACATCTTTCTTCGAAACAAAATGAAACTTTTCATACAAAACAGAAACAGTTCAAAAATACATCACAATGGAACCTATTTTTTGCGCATGGGGGGAGACAGGGTGCATAAAAAAATATCTTGAAATTTCATAAGTAGCTATAAAATATATTGTTTGCAACACATTTAAAAATGTAGTAAATAGGGATCGCATAAAAAAAATTCCGCATATATAAAAAATATGTAAATCAAAACCTCGCTGTGTAGCACTACCTCCCATCTAATAACATTCGTGATATTGGGATGATATGATATCAGGTGGGCCATCTGTTGGATTTTTAAAAATTTGCATGCTATTTTAAAAGCCATTTGTTGTTTTCTTTTCTGAATTACATTTTTAATTAATTTTTATTCGTAATATGCAATTTGATGAAATTTTTTTTATATACCACACACATAAAGGGAAAGGGGGGGGTACCACGTAAAAAACAGGTTTGACTGTTGTACTAACTTGTACTGTTGACTGTTGTACTTGTTAAGGGAATGATTAAGACATGCTTTTTTGCTGATCGAGTTTTGATTTGCACAGCAGAGTTTTTGTTAATCTCTGCGATAGACTACAGTTGTACCATTTCACTTTCTACCTGGTTGGATGAGTTGTCATGTGATTGATCTGGAATTATGTTTTCACTTGTTCCATCATCGCTTCTTTCAGAAGATCCACCCATCCGTAGAAGATTATCTCCTTTGGTGGTCGGCTTACTTTTGGTGCCAGATTTACTTCACTGGAGGAACCGGGTTGCCAGGAACCAAGGGTTTTTGGTCAGGAATGGTTAAGGTTCTTCAGCTGGAGAGATTACTTTTTGCTGGGATAGGATTCCTTTCCTACAGTACTTGTATCCTGGCGGTGGCATAGATGTTTATTAGGGTTTCGAATCCACTTTAAACTGCAGGTCCCGGTCTGTATCGCCTTCGTGTGCACAAAATGATCGTAGAGCGACAAACCAAACCAAACCTACAGTGCCAGGCAAAATGCCCTTTGTTATGACAATACATAATGCATGTTTGCTAATCGTGCATTATACACTAAACTAACAGTATCATGAAGTTGCTGTTATTACAAAATACATTCTTCACGCATGGAAATTTGTTTAAAAAAAAAATTTATTTATTACATTCAGATCCAAAATTTTTAAATGTTTTTCAGAATTTTTTTTTTTTTTTGATGCTATTAGTACAGAATATGACCAGATATGTATGTATTCGTCGTTGATCTGGTTTGGTTTGTCGCTCTACGGTTATTTTGTGCACACTTTAGGTTAATTACACCGGGACCTACAGTTTAAATTCGCCATTGAAGATGTAATGGTGTTAGTTACATTTTGTGTAATCTTCAACTTTGAAATTCTCGCGAAAGTCAATTTTTAGCTTCAAAAAATGGTGAATATAAGGTGAGTATGATTATTGAAATGCTAGAATTGAGGAAGATGGTGACATAAACATATCATTTATTTTCTACAACGCAAAGCCTAAGCTTCAACTAACTAAACCACCACTAACCAGCTTGTAATTTTGAAAACGAGGGAACATTCTACGGTTGCGGTCCATCGCTAGTCAAGTTTATTTAAACGTTTTTATTTTTCTCACCGCACGCTGTCCGCTATATAGTTCTAGTGCGAATTCATGGTGGATCCATTTTTAAAAAAAAATTTCTTTTTTATCTCCACGTGGGGTCAGCTACATAGTTCTCGTGAGAATGTATAGCGGATTCTTACTACTTCCTTTGGTGAAGCATTGGCAAGAAAATTAAAACTGTACTTTGCATAAGAATATTTTTGTTAAAAATTGGCAGAAAGGTGTATTTTTTACTTTATGTAAACACTGCTGTGTATGTAAAACATTTACTTACATACATGTTCCCTTATGCATACATTGAATTAAAAGAATGATTTTATTCTAAAGTATCGTTTAGTGGCAGTCAACCGAATGAAGAAAAGGAAAAATAGAAGCCATAAAAAAAAGTAATGTATTTAATAAAAATGGCAAAAACTCACCTCTAAATAAAGTAATTTTTTCCCTCGTCCCACCTGGTAGACAGCAACATCTAGACCAAGTCCCAAAAGCCGTGGGGTCTCATGGAAGAAGGAAAGGGCGAGGTCAGCTTCTGTTGTGATGGAGCACCCGTAGGTAGAAGTCTGACTTGTTCCGTGATGCTGAAGAAAAGAGAACAATGCCTTCGAGGGGGACTTTTATGGAGAACTACCATGCAGTTTGAGTACCATATGGGAGAAAACCCGGAAAATTCCCACCAGGTAGCCCGACGAGTCAAGAATCAAATGCCATCGCCATCGAGTCTTCTCGTTGTTTGAAACAGTGCACTACAGCAAAACAGCCAGCGAATCCCGGCGATTACCTCCACCCTAATGCTTCAGGCGCGCGTTGCCACTGAGCCACGAATTTAGCACGAATACATCAAAATTTTTTAATTCAATCCATGGATACCAACATACAAAACATACAATTAAAACTTCATTAGGGTGTGAAAATTATTGACACAGTTATGACTGTTATCGTAATGGCGGTGCAGCAAAAAAAAAAAAAAATTCGTTTTTTCAGAAATTCATTTGGAAAGCTTTGAATGCATGAATTCGGGTGTACTAAATAGCTCATGATAAAACACCTGTACTTCGACGTCTAATGACTCTGGAAAAAAACTCGACGCTGTTTCTAAAAGCTTAAGTCTGATCATTAAAGTGAAATAATTAATGACAATAAAACGATTTCTTTCTCACGAAATTCTTCATTTGAATGTGATCGGTTTCCTTAAATGGCAAATCTTCCTCCTTCTTTATTTATTGCTTTTGCAAGTTGTTTAATAAGTTCAATTTTTATGGAGGAAAAAAGGTAAATATAATTCCGCTCTATCAATTAATACGATTTGTGAGAACATTTTTTTATGTCTAAAATACTAACTTCTAGAAACTGTTAATCTTTTCATACAAAAGCGGCTGTTCCCATTCGCAGAGAAAGCAGCTAAATTTAGTAACTGAACCTTATTTTAGTCCATTTAGTGATAATACAATTTTTAGTTCAGTACATATATTCCTCTGATTGATCTTTATAATGTATTTTGTTCAATAAATTTTCAACATTTTTGTAAGTTCTTCCATGTTATCCGTATAAACAAGATTCTTTAAAGGATGGATTCATAGCAACTACAGTGCAATTTTTGTCAAATCTTCAGATTAGGCAAGTAAAATTCCCAAGGTTTTGTTAGAAAAACCAAAGATTGAAAATGAGAACTTTAAAGATATTAAATTAAATGATTACATACTTTAAATTAATATTAAATTGTTTTAATAACCTCAAAATTTCTTTTTAAGCTTCATAGAATCGTTATGTTTGGATAGCATGGATTTACAGTCCGACCAAATCGGAGAGATTCAAAAAGAGCTTCACCATGGGAAGGAATTGTCATTTATGAAAGATTTTAATTGCAGTAAAAAAGAATTTTAATTTTTTAATAGTTAAAATTTAAGGTTTAATTTAAATTATAAAAGAATTCGAATTATTGTAATTAAACTTTTAGGTTTAAAAATTTGCACGATATTAAAAGAGAAACTAGATGAAAAATCATTCCACATTAACTATTATACTTTTTTTTTTTTTTCTTTCAAAGCAGTTTTGCGCCGTGGATATCTGACTAGCACACTTAACAGGTAATCGATTCGTCCATTTCCGCAGTTAAACCGGATGTTTATCATTCCACGCGATCCGTGCTCGGACTATATTTGGATTTCTGAGCGTCTTTCTAACAGTAACTGGAGAATAATCGTTTTTGTTTATTTCCTATTTACATTTCTTTGTCGTTGTATTTTTTGTTCTCTCATCTATAATTCAAATGTTTTCACCTATTCCAGCTGATATAAAATTCATCAACATAATTCATAACAACATAAATAAATGAAAGAAATCTGAAGTAGAAAGAATCAAATTGGCAAGTTAATCAATTTATTTTAATAAACACTACCTTGAATCCTCCTGTGCGGCCCGATGCCCAATTGGCAAGAGCTCTGGCTACTACAGGCTTCAGATTCGTATATAGGCTATGGAATGGAGGTTTGTGAGTGATTCGGAATCCACGTTAATCAGTAGGTTCCGGTCTAATGTGCACAAAGTGACTGTAGAGGGGCAAACCAAACCAATCCTCCTGCAATTGAAGACTCTGGCCTTTAGTACTGCAGGCTTCAGGTTCAAATCCTGGCGGTGGTATGGATGCTTGTTAGTGGTTCGGAATCCCCGGAAAACAATAGGTCCCGGTATAATTATCCTAAAGAATTCAAGAAATGACTGTAGAGAGGCAAACCAAACCTGCAATTGAAGATGAATAATAATTCTCCCTGTGCATGGCGGCCAAAAAAAAATTTTTAATATAAAAACACAAGAATAAGTTGGTAAAATTCCCAAGATAAAAAAAAAAGTTATTTAATTAAAAATTACTTGTTGTAAATATTACTTTAACAATTGTTTAAGTAACCTCAATTTTTCTTTATATACTTCACTGAATCATTATGTTTTCATACCACTGATTTAACTCAAATTTTGAGAGTCACTTTTAGAATACTTTTACAGTAACCGAGTCATTATTGTTTTGACCCAATTCTGTAATTCGGCTTTTGTAAGCCATTCCGCTTTGAAGCACTGTGAATGCCGTTTATGTTTAAATCAGTTAGTTCCAATTGCCATCAGTTAAATTGTATTTAATCAATGATAGCTAGTGTAAATTTATCAGCTGGATATAGGACAACACGGAACAACATCAGTAGATACAGTAGATAGCCCCAGGTTGCCGGATTAATATTTTAATTTCAATATAATAATGGATAATTTCAATATATATTAGCAGAACCCGGCATATGTAGTCCTGCCATAAAAAATAATGCATTGTAGAAAATTACATATCGCGAATATATTCTCCATGTTCCAATATATGTGCATACTAGTTTTTCATGGATATCGTTTGATAATATATACGATGAAATGCTGCAGCACCATCTGGTAACAAGTATCAATAAAGTGGATAGCGCGAACCTTATTTTCCATACTCGAATACATAGTATTACCAATTTTCATAGCGATGGGTTGAACGGTATAGAAGTTGATATACTGCAGCACCATCTGGTGGCGACTTACAACAAAGGGAATAGCATAAAAACATTCTCCATGTTTTGTCAAACACACACCTAAAATTTCATCGAAGTCGGTTCAGCCATTTAGGAGGAGTTCAATGACAAACACATGTACAGAAGAATTATATATGAAAAGATATACAGTCTGAGTAAAAACTTTAAGGCCAGTAGACATTTTTGAAAAATGGAAACATTTAAACTGAGGAATTAAAATACCATTTGATTGATAATTATTGAGCTTAAATAAAAGTAAAAAAAAAAAAGTAGAAAATTAATTTTGCAAATATTTTATTATTAGAAAATATTACAGAACACACAGATGAATATTTGAGCCTGAGTAAAACTTTAAAGCCAACATAGAAAATAACATATAAGAAAACAATTACAAATTCTTAGAAGGTTGTGTAGGAGCCATTACTGAATTACTTCAAATATTCTTGTTTTCATGGATGAAACGAGTTTTTGACAAACGGTGGGGTCGGTTTTATACCATTCATCTTATATAGTAGATTTCAGCTCTGTTGTTGATGTAAAATGTCTCCCATTTGTATAAACTCTTCTTGCTAAGTCAGCCCAAAGGTTCACGATTGGGTTGAAGTCAGGTGATTTAGCTGGCCATTTCACAGTTTCAACATTGTTGACTTGGAATCAATTTTTGCTGTTACTCGAATGGATCGGTGCATTGTCTTGCTGATATTTCCAATTTTCTCCAGCAAGACATTCAGCATTTGGCAAAAGATGATTTGTTAGGACATTTTGGTATCCTTGTGAATTCATTCTACCTGAAACGAATGCAATTGAGCCCACACCATTGTGAGAAAACAGCCCCAAGTCATGACAGACTCTCCACCTAACTAACACTTGGAGAATATTTCTTTTCATTTCTTATATCATGCCAGTAGAAATTCCAGCCCTCTGGTCCATCCAAATTCCATTTTTTTTTTCGTCAGAAAAAATAATTTCTATCCATTGGTTGTCCCAGGTCATGACTTTCTGGCCAAAGTTCAAACGCTCTATTTTGTGTCTGCAGTAACTGAGGCTTAGTCAATTTTGCTGTATAAGTGTACCTTCAGACCTTCTAATTGTGTTATAAATCGTTTTTTTGACAAACTTTTAAACCTGTCGTCAGAATCAGTTACCTGGTTGAGTACTTTCCAGTAGATGCAAGTTGGCAAACTCTTCTTTCATCACGCGAGGACAAAGCTTTAGGTCTTCCCCCCAGTATTCTTTTTACCATAATTGTCTTTCAATTTTAAAAAAAATTGTTGACTACAGTCTTTGATCTTCTTATCTTTATCGCAATAGCACGACTACTCATTCCTGTTGAAGACAAAGCTTCGATCTGTCCTCTTTCACGATCAGTTAACTTCTTACCCTTCGCCATCTTCACAAAGATCACCAATACTTCGAAGAAACGTATGACAAATATGAAAATTGCAGCGTTGTTACAAGCTAGTAGTTGCAATGGTAATTACACGATTATATTATATTTATTTTTAAAAAATGACTGGTGGCCTTAAAGTTTTTACTCAGCCAGAAATACTAACTTTCTAAATAACCACATGTTTCTCATAAATTATGTATTTACAAATTATGTTTATGGCATTTATTTCTTATCAATGAACTTTAATAATTAATATTATTTGAATCCCTTTTTATTTCATTTTACATTTTCTCAAAAATTTTTACTGGCCTTAAAGTTTTTACTCAGGCTGTATATATATATATATATCATTATATTTATTATATGCATTTGTTTCCCCAATAGATTCAGATTTTTCATAATTTTTGAAATAAAAATCAAGAATTTCAAGGAAAACTCAAGATCTTAATGGGGAACAAACCTAGTATTGACAAACATGTATTTACAGATATATGATATTCTGTACTTAGCAGATGCACTGTAGGAACTGTATAGAACTTCTCTGCGAATTAAATTACTCAATTACACACAAAATTCATGTGCGCGACTTCGAATGGATGTTTTTCTGAATAGGGTAAAAAGCTTTTTCTATGCAAATTCAATTCAGAGAATTCAGAAATAAAAACAATAGCACGCTTTCAACGCGAATATTTGAAATAATATTTAGAAAATCGCAGCTTATCTTATGTTATCTGGCGACTTTTTTTCTCTCTCGTTGACAAGCCTAAGTTAAATCGAAAGGAGTACAAAAAAGGAAATATTTTGGGCAATCGGCAAATCGTGGGATCTCGCAAACTAAGATCTAGCATGCTACACTATCTTTCTCCTCAAAAAATGGCGGCCTGATGTCCGTTGGTACCGAAGGCTTCAGGTTCGAATCCTGGCAGTGGCATGGATGTTTGTTAGGGGTTCGGAATCCACTTTTTAAACTATAGGTGCCGGTCTGTTTAACCTAAAGTGTGCATAAGATGACCGTAGAGCGACAAACCAAACCTTTAAAATTGAGACTTGATAGAATGATTTGTGCGCATCGTATTTGGATTTAGTAGCGATTAGAAGCATTTAAATAACTTGTGTGTTATATTTGGATTTAATAACATGTATGATATATTTGGATTTAGTAACTATTAGAATTTGGATTTATTAGCGTGTGTACCATATTTGGATTTAATAGCTATTAGAAGCATTTGGATTTAGTAATGTGTATGCCATATTTGGATTTAGTAATGTGTATGCCATATTTGGATTTAGTAATATGTATGCAAAAACTGGAGGTCCACGGCCAAGAGGAGAACAACCTGGTTGGATCTTTTAAAGAAGGCCAAGGCCCACAACGGGCTGTCGAGCCAGTTATGATGAATATGTATGCCATATTTGGATTTAGTAGCTATTAGAAGTATTTGGAATTAGTAATGTATATGTCATATTTAGAGTTATTAGCTATTAGAAATATTTGGATTTAGTAGTGTGTGCGTGCCATATTTAGATTAGATTTAGAGTATTTGGACTTAGATTAGAAGTATTTGGACTTAGTAGCTCGTGCTCCATATTTGGATTTAGTGGAATCAATGATTACTTTTATAAGGAAGAATTTGATTCCACTCAGTGTAATTATATCAAATTTCTGTGTACGTATCGCTTATTATCAGTCGGTATCAAAAAGTATGCGTAATACAATTACGCACTTTTATCGGAGATTCCAAAGTGTATGATGTAGAAAGATGAGGGTTGCCGCTAGAAGACTATGAACTGTAATACTCTTATCTATTCTTAAGCGAACGAAAAACGTGTTAAGATCACTCATGAAAACCAAGTTCACACCCTCATTGTCGCAGCCTGCTTGATACCATTGTGTTTAATAAACATTTCGATTTTTTTCTTCTCATTTTAAAGGATATGAAAGAGGATAACAGTTGGTGATTGGCTATAAAAATCAAGACAGCAACACTGAACCTTTTTTACTTCACTCAGTACTTTTCTAAAATATTTCTTTTATGCCGCTATCACCTTTAGATATAAATCTAACTTTTATAAGGAGAGCAAAAAGTTCACACCATAGAGTAGTAACAAAATAGTACATTGGAGTTACAGTTTGGAACAAACATAATCCTCACGTGATCATACACGTGACTTTTACAATCGCCTCTGTCCACTAACGAGACGGCTGGTCACTTTCATATGATCATTCTCCTATATATTTGTGCAGGACTGGTCACTCTTTGTTTATTTGCATTACAGAGGAAAAATGAGCTTATATCGCACTTTGGAATAGACTGCTCTTTTTCAATTCCTACTATTAGTTCACACTCTCCCTATATATATATCTTGTTCAAATTTCCAATCGTTCATAAAATACTTTTTCATTCATCCATTCAAGTTAAAATACATTTTTTTGAACTTGTAGTGGGTGGCACTGGATGTTAATGCAGTTTTTTCAGATTCACTAATTAAATTTAATTTTATATGGGAGAAACAAAATTTCTTCCTATATATGAGATATTTAGCAAGATATAAATTTAGGAATAAATACCGTCAGTGGCGAAGCGTGTAGATCGCTGGAAATTTTTTTTTTTTTTTTTTTTCAGATTCTTTATTCATTCTGAGTTCTAGTTCGAGTCAAGGAGGGAAGAAAATGGAAAATGAAACATGTGAATAAATTAGTGAGAGAGATGGAAAGTGTGTATGTGAGAGAGAGAATTTTTTCTAATTTAAAAAATGAATGAAAATTATTTATAAAGGACTTTCTGCAATATAATGAAAAAAACAGTAGGATTGACTTAAATTTTTTTTTTTTTTTTTTATATTACTTGTTTAAATTTAGTTATAGGCATGTATTTCAGTCATTTTAGTTTAACGCATGTGATAATAACTTGGCGATTTTTGGCAGCAATCTTTATTGTTGGCTGTTATCACTCTATGCTCTTGGCGTGAAGACAAAAAGAGGTGTGCTATCCTACAACTATTTTCAAAAGAAAGGACTAATTTTTTTAGCTGTCAATAAATGCTAATTAGATTTTTCTAAACATTTAGCATTTATATTCTATTAATAAACTATATTGTGTAATATTTTCCCTCCAAAATGATTAAAAAAAAATAAATTATTTCATTATATAATTTTTGTAAACTTTTTATTATATTTCAGATAAAATGATCAGAGTTATAAGCAGAATAACATTTCCGATCAGTGTAATTTTATCAAATTTCTGTGTACGTATCGCTTATTATCAGTCGGTGCCAAAAAGTATGCGTAATGCAATTACGCACTTTTATCGGAGTATCTATTTATCTTCAGTAATAAGGTAAATGAATGTGAGACTTTAAGAATAAGAAATTTTCTTTTTCAATGGCACGCGCATTGAAAAAGAAGCCAAGGGGCGATACAGCGCCAACTCCAGTATGAAAAGGACGTTGTTTGTCCAACTTTCTGTTTCTTTGGAACGCGATCTATTTTATTATTACTCTATGGTTCATATAAATTTATTAGTATGCTTACATATATATATAGCCAAACATTATGACCATTTTTCATAACTACATACTGGAATAGATTACGTGCTGGTATTAATCCATGCCAAGGCGGGTTGCAGCTGCGTTGCGCGTCAAAGGTGGGCCAACTCGTTATTGAAGGTGGTCATAATGTTTTGGCTCTTGAGTGTATATATATATACTAATAGAACTATACAACAAAAGGAAAACATATACTACATATGACAAAGGAGGAAAAGCAAGACAGTGACAGAAGATTGCTTCATCAACGAATTTATTATTATTTATTTATTTTTGTCATAATCAAATCATAGTGACATGATTTACGAGCCATCCACAGGAAACTAAATTTTTCGTACGTGGTTTTGATAATTTTTTGAACACTTTAGGCTAATTATACCGGCACCTACAGCTTAACGTGAATTCCGAACAACAAACAAACATCCATGCCAACGCCAGGATTTCGTCCATATAAACATAAATTAATAGTGTATATTGTGAACGGAGAGGACTTTTTGAAAAAAAAAAAAAAAAAAAAAATCCGCAAATATTAATAGGAAAAATTTTAAAGATAAGCAGTCTTTAAAGATAAGCAGTCTTTAAAAAAAAACGAGATTGTGCCCAATTTATTTTAAATATTGTTGCAGTTAACATTTCATTTTACTAGTTGCTATTTTCACTCAACCTGAAAGGGTTTTTTTTTCTTTTTTTTTATATCAGATAACAATGAGAAGAATTTTCAACTACATTTAAATATTAAAAAAAAATATATGACATCACTCATCTAGACAGTAGATAAATATCTTCCCTAAACATTTGAAGAAAGCTGTGAAAAATTCATAAACTTCCAATTTAAAATTTCTCAGAAATATAACCATTTTCTTAAGATAAGCAAACCTTATATAATAAAACGGAGCAACTAAAAACCCAAATATTCCTTGCACAATTCGAAGAAAATAGGGAAAAAAAACAAAAATGTTTACAGTAATATTACAGAAATCAAAACGGCTCCTTCACCAATTAAGTAAATGAAGTGAACCAGATTTAATGCCATGTTTACATCTCATGCAGAATTAAATACATTTACTACAGCAAATTGCTGTTTCCTCTGAGCGAAATGAATCACCGCAAATCGCCATTTCTCAGAATCTGTTCCACTAAGAATTCGAACGTTCCGCATGCAGACCAGAAAAGGCGAATGATTTCTTCCCCTTCCAAGGGAAAAAAATAATCCCTTCACCTTTTTTTTTTTTTTTTTTGCCATCGGTTCACTGGACCACAAGGGGAAAAAAAAAGAAAATAAAAGAAGTAATAAATTAATAAATAAAATAAAAGCTTTCTCCTTCTACATGAGGCTAACCCACTTCGCACTAGACAGTCCGGCTTTTGTGAAGCATCCGGCGTTTTGGGTGAGGAATGCGATTCGAAATCTGACCCTGGCTGGCTTCGAGTGTTTTCGTTTGGCGAGTTGGAAGCATTCCGCGACGACCAATAGGCGAGCGCGAATGCGGTTTTCGAATGTTTCTCAGCTGTTCTATCAATTCTTCCCACTGACACACATAACGTGGCGCTCGGCACTGGCAGGAGGGAACACTTGTTGTTTTTCGAATACTTTTGGAATTATCGTTTGACGTTGAGTGACTGTTCGAATCCTTCTTCCATTCCCAGTTCGGATTTTCGTTTCGTTTAGAGAAGTTTTGTGCTGTTTCGGAGTGTCTTTTGCAAATAGAATACAAAAGAAAGAAAAGAAAAAAAATGGAAGCCATCAAGAAAAAGATGCAGGCCATGAAGCTGGAGAAGGAGAACGCCGTTGACAGGGCCGAGGAGGCAGAACAGGCGGCGAGGGAGGCGAACGTCCGCGCCGAAAAGGTACAACATTCATAATGTTCTTATTTTGGTAAAATAAATAGTGAATATGTATACTATTAAAATGTGTGCATGTATATATATATATATATACTATTAATATGTATATTTTTTTTCAAATGTCTTTATTTTGCTAAACTAGAGAAAAAAATATTGAATGTGTATACTATTAAAATGTGTAGGTATTATATATACTATTAATATGTATACTTTTGCAAATGTTTTTATTTTTGCTAAACTAGAGAAAAAAATATTGAATATGTATACTATTAAAATGTAGACGTATTCAATAACTATCATATAATTATTAAATGTATATATGTATTAATATGCATAGAAATTGTATTGAATATGTATTTAAAAATAAAATACCAGAACATTGGTTCTGAGGTCGGCCTTTGGAGGGGAGGGGTATTAATGTTTTCTATTTTCAGATTCATCGTTACGCCCACACGTTCAGCATTCTCAATTTTTAATCATATTCAATAGTTTCATGGCATCGACAACTGGTCTTCCGAATTAATTGTACCGAATTTTAACTTAACGTTAAAATTAAAAATAAAAGAATTTATTAATCTTTTTTATCTCACTTTTATTTATTTTTATTATTTTTTTAATTTTTTAAGAGTACCATTTTTAAATTTTTAGAAACTTTATTTTTCATCATTTACTAACATTAAGCGGCCATTATAATTTGTAAATTTATATATGAATTAAGATGAGATTAAGGGGTCTCTCCATGGGTACTCCGTAATCGATACGCCAGTTCCAGTTGTCATTCTATATGTGAATATATATTATATTTTAAATATATTCAGTATGAAATTCTTCGATATATTGAAATGCTGTGCTTAAAAATACTTTGATCATGAAATAACTATAAAACTGGTGATTAAACTCTCAAAATCACATCACACTTCGTATAATTGTTTTTCAAACCTACAAAATTATTTTTCTTAAAAAAAAAAAAAAATGTTTTTAACTGTAATGAAAAAAAAATATTTTATCATTTGAGTATATTTATCATTATATGTTTATTCATCAATGCGGCGAAGTAAATTTATTTATGATTTAGTAAATCAGTTTGTGTTTATTCATATAAATGCTATATTACTGATTTGAAAAAAAACCATTTTTTTTTCTTTTTATGATAGTTGTAAGACAAATACTTCATTATGTCTTTTAAAGGGTGTGGTACAGTGCATTAAAATTTAAATAATCGTTCTGAAATCGAATGCTTTATGTAAAATAGCGTTTTTTTTTTTTTTGTTCAAACATTTGGCGTTTTTTCAAAATTGTATTGTAGAATTTACTTAAGAAGGACGATCTATGAAAGTGATTTCGTTTTTAACAAGAGCAGTGCCTTCTCAGATTGAAAAACAAAGAGCTTTTGTTTGCGCTTCAACAATTATCTGCTCTTGTTTCTCGATCTTTCTTCACATCGCCATTTTGGTGAATAGAGAATAATCCAAAAGTTCTTTTTTTTTTACTTTCGAAGATTGTTGAATTTTCTTCTAATTTTAATATATTATATCTGTGTAAAATTGGATTATAATGTATACTTTTTTTCTGGTTAATGTTTTTGATTTTGCATTTTTATCGCAATTTAATTTTCTCAGAATTGCCATAACGATATCAAGAATTGTAAAAGGATTAAGTTGAGGTGGAAAAAAATGATTATTTACATTTTCTGATATAAAGTCGATATTTCAAAATTTAGAAAGAAATAAAACGGATAAAGTACACTTTTAGCTTAATTTATACATAAAACTGTAACTGTAATATATGTATTAAATCACTGCATGGCAACAGCGTTAAAATGTTTGACTAATACATGAAACTATATAAAAATTAACTCCTTTAATTAATTTTATCTCAAAATGAATCATGTATATAATTTTTATTCATAAAACCGTATCCTTATTTATTTATTTATTTTTGATTATGCTGATCATTATGATTAAAGAATGATTATAATATTTAATTCCTTTTAAAAATCATTGAGTATTTACTAGTTATTTAGTAAAGGAATTAAATTTACTCATACTTCTAGAATATTTTAAATGACCATTATTTTATGCAGATCGTTTAAAGCTCAAAATAGTTATGTAAAAGTATTTGAAATCATATATATTGGTTGAAGAAAAGTGTGGACATTTTTTTCAAATAGGCTGTCGATGTTATTTCTTTGCTACTGATGATTGTAGTGTTGAAATATAATATATATCTTTATGTATATAAATATATAAAAACGATAATTACTGTATTGAATCTCGCATGGCAACAGCGTCCACACATGCACAAATACATTGTATGTTGTTACATATGGCTTTAAACCGTAGGAAATAAATTGTGGGGGTGGGGCCTTTACAATAAGGATCACGCACGGGTAAGAAGGAACAATCAGAATAAAGCAATTATATAAAGCAGAATACAGCAATTGACACAAAGTCGGTCTCAACACCAGCATATAAAAGAGGTCAAATTGGACGGAATAAATAAAGAAGGTACACATTTTATTTCTGTCCATGAGGCCCCATGCTGGTCTCCCAACATATATATATATATATAAATTGCAATTGTAATTAGAGAAAGACTATTTTTGCTGTGTATTAAAAATTATATAGCATATAGAAAGAAAATGTTTTGTATTATTTAGATATCATTTTAGATTTGTTTGAAGATTTGGCAATGAAAGTAGATTGTATATAAAAAGTGTTGATTTATAAGTTGCTGGGTAGAACTCGTTTTTTTTTTTATTTTGATTTCAGTTACACAAGTGCAATCTAATTTTTTTCTTGGTGTTTTTTATGCAGTATTTATGAAAGAGCTGTCTTTTTTTGTGTGGCAGCACAATTACTTTACTGTTAGCTTTTAGGAGAACAAATCCCAAGTTCGAACGCGGCCCCATTATGGTTTTTTTTGCAGATTTCCATCTGCATTACTCAACCATTTGGAAGCTGTTTTGCACGACCGCGCATTCTAAAAGCAGAGTTTCCGGCCGTTTACACCGGTTATGAAAGATTTCGTCCGCCATTTGCCGGGGAAGGGAGAAAAGGAAGATTCGTTTTTGTAAAAACAAACTGAAAAAGTAAAACACAAACGCTGCGAATATTTTTTCCTGGTTTTTTTTTTTTTTTTTTTTTTTATTTTATTTGAATATTTTTTTTTTTTTAAATTGCATTTATGTTTAATAAGTGCAGAAAATATTTTTAAAAATTAAATTTAGCCGATTGATAGTAGAAGGAAAAATGTTTTTTTAGATTTGTAATTTTCTCATTTATATGCATTTTAGCCGATGCATTATTATCATGTCATTATTATCATTTGGAGGATCCAAAGTGATAATTATGGGCCAGCTGAATAAATTTTGATAAAGGAAACTGATGTAAAAAAAATATAAATACCATTATTTTTCTGTTCCTACAAATTCAATTATTTTTATTTATTTTTTGGCATTCATTATGAAAATATTTTTTAAAAGGAATTTAACGCAAACTTGATATTAATTTAAAATGAAATGCATAAGATCATGCCGAACGTAATAAAATAGGTTTAAGGTGGTGAAAGAAGAATTTTTAATATTATTAAATAATAATAATAATTAAGTCTTTTAATTTTCTAGATTTGTCTAAACTATTTTTTATTTTAAATTTCTTATTCTAAGAAAGGGTTTGTATTTGCATCTATTAATGGAATATTTCTAAATTCGAATGCAATTATTTTGATTGATTGCTTGAACTCTTTCGAATGCCTTCCAAATTTTTTTCTTCCGGCCCCACCTGTCGTCCTCGAGTCGTTGATTCCCTGTCAGGTGGTGTCCCGGCCTTGGCCCACCCCTGGCGACCTTGGGCCCTTTAGGGGTTCGCGTGACTCACACGCGCGACAGGTTGTCACCTTGAGCTGAAGTTATCTCCGTTGACCGCAACCGTACCTACCTATTCGGGAAGCAATAAACTGCAACCGTTATAGAACTCCTTAAATTTATTTAAATCATTGAAATATCCGTTAAGCTTCTCGCCAATTCGATATCGTTGTTGCACATTGAATTGTAATGACGATAATTATGATGAAAAAAAATGTGCGTTTGTTTTTGTAAATAATATTAGGCGAATGAAATCTTGCGATTTCGGATTTATTTCATTTTTATTGTTTCGATTTTAGAAAAGTATTGAATGTATATGTAGACTTTTCGCGTTTTTTTAAATGATTTTTTTTTATATAGGTTTGTGTTGCTTAACACACATTGACAATGCAAAACAGACAATTCCTTTGTAAATATTGAATAAAACCAAAAGCTTTAGTTTGATTGGATCAAATTTGTTCCCTCTAGTTTCGACAAGTCGCCAAACAGGCGATGATTTTCAAAATTTGGTACGCTGATTATAAAAATCAGAAGAATATGGCAAACTTGTTTATTATTACGAACGCTATATTTTTTTTGCCTTCCTTCAGTCAACAAGTATATATATAATATGATTTTCATTTTTGAAAATTAAAAAGAATTTAAATTGCATCTAAGTTTGCAGAAAGTTTTGAACAAATGATATTTGAATGTGCTACACAACTAAACACCTGAAACAGGTCTTACTATTTGTTCGTGTAGTAGGATTAGCCAAGGGCAAACCAAGTGACTATTTATCTATCAGAACCTTTGATTTAACAAATAAAAAAAAATAGTAATTGTTAAAAAATTTGTCTTGGCTTTTATCCTTATATGGTATCTTTTTTTTATATCCACACGTACTAAATATTTCTCGTATTATAATGTCAATGGCAGAACGAACGACGAAGGAATGAGGGGTTTTCAATCCAAGTGACTATATAAGTTGTATATTCGGAAAAAGCAGTTAATTGTTAAAGTTTCTTGATTTTTTTTTTTTTTCATATTTAATCATGTCTTTAAACTGGTTAAATTTGCATTCGATATTAAGAATTTCAGGGGGCCTGAATAGCCGAGTGGCTAACGCACTGGCGCTCGGTACCACAGGTTTCTGGTTCGAGTTTCGGCGGTGCCATGGATGTTTATTGTGGTTCGGAATACGCTTTAAACCATAGGTCCCGGTCTAATAGGATCGTACAGCGTTGCAGGGGTATTGTTACTGCGCATCCATAGCTTATCTTCAAGCTGCAAGCAACCTCCTGGGTAGTGCTAAGTGAGTAACTTCGGTGCATCGCTTGTCTTAAGGCATCGAAGACAATTGGCCAAATGTTTGCCAGCTGCATTAGAACAACAACAACAAAAAAAAAAAATTAAAAATATATTAAGAATTTCTTCTGCTGTTTCATATTTTTTATTGAGCGAGATTTGCCATCTGGAAATCGTCGAATTTTTTTTCTGGTTTTGTTTATTTTGTTCGCCACGAGTGAGACCAAAAATAGCGCCAAGATTCTTGAACGACATGTGAAATCGGCTCGATATCGCTGGCTTCTATCCAGCGTTGGGATTTGTACACATCCATAAGAGATAGTCCGCACCGCATTCCATAGATTAAGATCCATGTGACGGTGGGAAAGATTTGCCTTGCGAAACTAGATTTTTATCTTTGAGCTTGCTGAGCTGTCATCAGATCGCATGCTCAGAATGTCAACAAACTGTACCTCTGATAGATATTTCACGGTCGAACAACTGCCGTCCCATGAATTAATATTTTTTTCATTATACATCGGTAAATTTCGTGTTCGACTTATAAATGACGCAAGTTCACTAATTGTATTCCTGAAGCACTTACTCCGTATTTGTGCTGTCGTGTGTTAGGAACCCTAGTAAACTTCCACAAGACAGACAAAATGTTCGATTTGAGACGCTTTACACATGACACGACCGGCATTGAGTCTCCTTGTTTCTGAAAGCAGACTGCAATAAACGCCGCCAGAAATTCGAATCTTTCACGCAATCTGCACGCATTACCACTGGTTGACGAATCGGACAGTAGATAGATTCAGGCAATTATTTAAAAAAGCACAATTATTTAAATTTTAATGTGGAAAAAAAAAAAAAGGAACAATGATTAAAATGACGAACAATGATTTTCTAAAGAAACGATGATTGAAATTTTAATGTGAAAAAATATTGAACAATGATTTTCAAAAAGAACAGTGATTGATTGGAATGACGAACGATGATTTTCAAAAGAATAGTAATTGATTGAAATGTTTTGTTATTTCTCAAGAGTGAGTGCAATTTCCCTACTTTTGTTACATAAAATGCAAAGAACTTAGAAACACTGAAGTAAATCAAAATGAATAATGAAATAGCACCAATGCCCATGTGTAGCCCCGTGGTAGAGTGCTGAGCTAGCATATAGAAGGATCCCAGATTTCAATCCGCTGGTGATGTTTATTGTAGTAGCTACTTTCAGATTGCGTTAATGTGAATAGTCATGATATGTAATGTTTTAAAATAAAAATGCTATTCGTCATCATCATCAGTGGCGCAACAGCCCCATGTTAGGCCAAGGCCGTTTCTTTTTTACAAGGTAGGGTTGTTAACCTACTCTGAACAACCATATTAGACCGGGACCTAGGGTTTAAAAGTGGATTCTGAACCACTACAAACATCCATGGCACCGCCGGGACTGGAACAAAAATCTGTGGTACCAAGCGCAAGAGCGCTAGCCACTCGACTATCAGGCCCTACAATAGAAATACTACTTTACGCAGTTTTCACTTTCCTAACTGTACACCGTTATCAGTACAGCCAAAGCAAAGATTTGTATTCTACTTGTTGAGAGATTATGTAGCAGATAATTTATCATAAAATTTTTTCTACATTTTATCAATGATAGTAATTATGATTATAAAAATCTGAATGTCCACTTATATGTAGTAGAATAAAATGTAATCTTTTCAATTAAAATAATGATGGAAATCATTTTTAATATATTTAAAGTTATTTATTTATTTTTTTTTCTTGGTATAAATTTAAATTTTACGATTTTAAAGTCCGCTGTCTTCATAAAAAAATAATAATAATGGATGTAGCTAACATTTTAAAAGGTAAACTAAGCTACTTTCAAAATAGTTGTCTTTCGTGAAATCAATAATTATGAATGAAATATCACTTAATGAGGCATGTTGCTATTCCTTGTGGAGGAAAATGTTTTTTGAGAAAATTAATGAAGAAATATGTGCTCCTAAAAAGAGCCTTATTTGAGAGGGAGAGAGCCAGTCGCTAAAATTTCCGGAACGCGTGAATCACTTCGCTGGGAAATAGGTCGCTGCTGCCGTCCGCTGGATGCCCGCGTCTCCGCGCGCCATAACTAAATCGGTGCTTCCCAAACATGGACACGTTCACTGCCATCGTTTGATATCCTTGCGGATTTCGGGTTTTTGTTTCGCAAGAGCTCAATTGCACCGTTTGGAATTCGTGTGCTAAAATAGTCAGATGATCAATGTTCGAACCAATTAGTGCTAGTTTTTTTTGTTGTTCATCAGTGGGCTTCGTGTTAAAGAGACCACGAACAGCCCACCGATGAAGGGAGGACAGCATGTTTCGGAAAGACTTTTTAGGGGTAACTGTTCTAGTTTGCATGCCCTATGGGATAAAATCCTGAAAATCCCTGGTAGTCGGACTATCAATGCGAGATAGTTTTATACACATTGTCACAATCGCCCATCACATTGCTTTCAGAAACGAGGGCATCGATACTGGGTGCAACGATTCCTTTCTTTTTAAAATTGAATTTTTGATCCACCATAGGTAATGGAATCAAGAATTTAGGTAGTTCCTTTTATAAAAGCTTAATTTTCACCTCTTTGTTAACTTCTTTTATCTCTAGTGTTTAAACACCATTTGGATAAATTGAGACAAAGCAGCATCAGTGAGCACACATCTCAAATCACCTTTAATTAAGTTAAGTGAAGTAAAAAAGCAATGACGGCAACAGACGCCTCCAGCAGATTCGAACCCGAGTCCTCCTGTATGCTAAAACAGTCTAACTATTAATACGAATACGAGACGTTTTGCAAGCTTTGTCACAATTTCCATCAAGTCTTCTCATTTCTGAAAGCACCACAGTAACGAACGCTACCAACGGATTTGAACCCGAGATCAAATCTCCTGCACACCAGTTGCACACACTTTACAGTTTTTTGTTGTTGAACCTAAACTGACCTCTTGTTACACTTACATATGTCACGAACGGGCCAACGACGGGTATTGACGGGTGGGCGTTGCTTTCCGGAGGGTTAACTGTCTGGCATTTGCGTGTCATATGGAAGAAAACTCGGAAACATTCCCACGAGGCAGTCTGACTATCGGCGCAAATTCGAGACGCTTTACATGTTGTCACACTCGTAATCCAATCTCCTCATTTCTGAATGCATGATTGCGAGACCATTGGAGGATTCGAACATGGTGGTATTAGTTTCAACATGAAAGTTAGTTTAACCTTGTTGGTATTTTTTTATTCTAGCTCCAAATAAACCTTCTGCACTTTCCAGAGAGCCATTGGAGCTGTAAGAGTTCTCAACTCCACAAAACATAAGTTAAAAATGTCTCTGTTATATTTTGGGAAATAAAAAAAAAAAAAGAGGAAAAAAAAAAAAAAAAAAAAAAATGAAATAAAAACAAAATATATGCATTATGTCCTTTTCAGCAAAATGTAACATTTTCAATATTTTTAAGCTAATTTTTTTATTTTTGATACAAAAATAGTTAACTATTCGACAAAGTTTTTGCTGCATTTTTAGTTTCTTGAAATCAAGCGGTAATGGATCCGAAGATTCTTATTACATTTGTTATTTCTGCTAAAAGAGGAAGTAGGACATATTGCAATTTTTTTTTCGGACAACTGAGGATGCTGCAAAAAGCTGGAGTGTAAAGGAATTTGAAAAATAAATTGTTCCAATACACCGTATATTTATGTTCAACGCTAAACCAAACTGTTTTGAGGAATTTCATTTTTTAACTTTTAGGCACAAAAGTTCAAATATTGCAAGCCGTTACTTCAAAAGTTACAAATAAATTAATTACAATAAAATTGTTTTTATTCTGCATATATAATATTGGTAGTTTATTTTTTTTATATATATTTAAGAAAAATTCGACCCATAAAAGGGTTAAACTTTTATATCCTCTTTTAAGTAACAAACTAACAATTATTTTTGATTACAAAAAGGAAAATATATAATGGTGACATGATGTCTGCACTTTATTGAATAAGATTAAATGTTACTCGCTTAATTATTGAAAAACTACATGAAATTTTCTTTTTAACAAAAATTAAAACTGCTTTTGAAATCTATGGAATTTTTAATTGCTTTAAATTGAGAGAGAGTAATAGACTAAAATGACCTTTAAAAAAAAAAAAAAAAAATTCTGTAAAAATGTGAATTATTTTCCGTAGTTCGTGGGAAATCCGAAAATTGTTATTTTCCATAGTAACTACGGAGAAATCTTAGCAGTTGACAACTCTGTGTATTACAGTTATTTTCAGTATTTGAGTTTCTTTCCATTTCAAATAGTTGCATGAGAAATTTTCCGCTAGAATTCTGGTGCTTTGTAAATGACAGAGAATTTGATTCAGAAACCAAAATTTTGAGAAAAGAAACAAGTGATTCACACAGTTTTTGATTGTGCAGCTGTTTCTAGAAACGATCGCGTCTTTCGTTTGAAATGACGCGCACGTACTGGCTCCACAAACTTGGAAGATGTAAGCTGTCAGTTGTCGAAGCGACAGGATTTTTGTTTTTAATTTAACCATGTACTACTACTCAAGTATATGACGAGGCTTACAAAAGTGAAAAATACTCAATTTTATGTGTGGGCATAAGACGGATTGAAAAACAAAAATAATGAATAAATTAATAATGATACTAATAAAATAATGAAAATAACAATGAATAATACAAATAAAAAACAAGCATTATAAAAAAAATATTTTTTAAAGTCAATTCCTACTTTTTTCCACTATAATGCAGAAAGTCCTTTGTAAATAATTTTCATTCATTTTTTACAGTTTATCTGGCGCCATCTATTGGTCGATATATGCAACTTAAATCTAAAAAAAAAAAAATTAAAATGAATGAATTTAATTTAATTACTGAATTAATCTTTGAAAAACTGCATTGCCATCCAGTGTCATCCACTGAAAGTTAAAAAAAAAAAAAATGTATTTGAACTCGAGTGGATGAATAAAAAGTACTTTATGAACGATTGAAAATTTGAACAAGATATATATATATATATATATATATATATATATATATATATATATATATATATATATATATATATATATATATATATATATAGGAGAGCTAATAGAAGGAATTGAAAAACATTCATGGTAGGCAGTCTGCGTCTGGCTAGAGGCTTAGACTCGACTGAGTGCTTTCAGATGTATGCTCACTGACGCTGCCTAATCTCAATTTATCCAAATGGTTTTTTTTTTTTTAAATACAACAGACAAAGCAATTTGGCTGATGTGAAAAATAAACCTTTATAGAAGAACTACTCTAAAATTCGAAATTCTAGAAATCATTGCCTATGATCAGGCCTATAAATTTTTTTTTTTAATAGAGGCTTTGAAAACAGTTGTTTCAAAAAAGGCATTAAGTAATCAACAGTAATTAAACACTTATATCCAAATATAATTTTGAACCCGAACTGATTGCTTGAACATGTATGTATGTATGTGCACTCAAACCTATTTTTATGAGGGGGTAGGGATCGCATAAAAAAATATAATTATAAGTAACTATAAAAAAATTTTGTACGATATACATTAAAAAAAGAAATTCTTTTGTGTGATAAATAGGGAACACATGAAACAAAATTCCACATTAAAAATAGCGGTCTCATGACCAATTGCCTTTGGTACTACTGGCATTTCAGATTTGAATCCTGGCGGTGGCATGGATGTTTGAGTGGTTCGGAATCCTGTGGGTTAGACAGACCATTAGACCGGGACCCACAGTTCGGTTAAACTGTGGGTCCCGTCTAATTAGACTAAAGTGTGCACAATATGACCGTAGAACGACAAACCAAACCACATTGAAAACATGTCAATCAAAACCTCACGATGCAACTAGAAAATAGATTTTCCCAAACAAGGAAAAATTGAATTAACACACCAGAACAATTTTAAATGTTTTATTTGCCTATATATTCCAAAATGTGCATTTAAAATTATTCATCATTGTCGTCAAGTGCACGGATTTTCTGGTGAAGAACTGGTTCGAAGCCACTTGAAGAGGCTACCTCGCATCCAATAACATTCGTGATAATGTGATATAATATCGCGTGGGCCATCTGTTGGATTCTTTTTTAATTTGTATGTTATTTTTGCAATTATCTGTTTTCTTTTTGAATTAATTTTTATTCATAATATGCATTTGATGGAATTTGTTTTTATGTGCCGCGCAAAAAGGAACCGCATGAAAACAAGTTTGAGTGTAATTAAATCTAGCATTATTATTGTCTTTTGTACTGTGAATTTTCGTTGGAAAAAAGAAAATTTTTCGTGTTATAGCTGAAACATTACTTTCTTGTAACAAATAATCAAGTGTCTAGCATTTGACCAATCGATTTGTCTACAGTCCTTACGAATTCTGAAACAGTAATTAGCTGAAGATATTCCAGGTTAAGGAGTACCTTATATATCTTCAGCTCCAGTAGGAATACTTGACGTATCTTTAAAAGGGAAAATTGAAGGGGAAGATATCTTTTTTTTTTTTAAAAAAAGGGAAAAATTAAGTTTCAAACAGGGAATCAATAACAATGTACCCAATGAGGAGGTGCCGGAAATTGATGCTAATTACACATTTAACCAATCATAACTAGGATGTGTAGTAAAGTTTGGGTGTTTTATGCACACTATGAAATCGGTTAACGTACTTTGTTACGAATTGGTATGGTGTAGGCGATGATTTTTCCCCTTCCGCTTGCTTTCTTATGGAGCCAGATAAGGTTTGATGTGATTTGAATATTGAGTGAAATGCTTTGCTTATTTTATCGTATCTTTAGACTGGTTAGAGGAAAGGTATCCAAACTACGGCTCGCGAGCACTATCAATCCAGCCCGCCACAATTTATTTTGATTACGTTGTCAAATTTACATTGTAAGTAAATCATACAAAATATTAATGAGATGTTTAATTATAACCAATTAAGAACAATTGACTTGAATAGGTAATTAACATAATGAAACTTTTATAATTATGATAATTATATATGTAGCTGTAACTTTCTACTGATAATTGTTTGCAATCGTGAATCAAGTTTACAAGATGAAATTATCAGCCCTTCGAGCCTCAGTGTTTGCTGACAAGCAAGTGTGTTTAAATAAATTGCCATTTTCTGGACACATTTCTTCAGCTGCAATCATGCAATCCTTGATTAATTCGCCTTCAGTAAATGGTTACTCATGTTTCACTATTGAATGAGCCGTGCTGAAATTAGCTCGAGTTGTTGCTTGTTCAGCATTAAGTTTCTTAAACAACAATTGCTGAGTTTTCAAACCGCGTTTCAAAGATTCATGTTCATTTTCTGCAATATCCTCTACTTTGCAAACCAGTGTTTGCTGACATACGGATATTTTTCAATAAATTAAATTCTTCTGCTGCAGCAATCCTTGATTAATTTGCCATCAGTAAATGGTTTCCCTATTGAAGGAACCACGCGAAAGCTAGCACGAGTTACTGCATCTTGTTCTTCAACCAAAATTTCAAAGATTCATATTTTTCTAACCGTAGACTATCTGTAAATTTGGAGTAATTCTGAAAATATTTAGTCTCATGCCATTTTATATTGTATTCTTTAGGGACAGATATTATTTCATTGCAAATTATACACATTGCTTTATTACTTGCCTCTATAACGAAATATCGATATCGCCATTGCTCTTTAAATGTTCTACATTCACTATCTATTTATCTTATCTTTCGTTTCTTTTCCATATTTGTACAAAATCACACAAGAGGCATGTAACTTCATGGCATGGCATCAAAATTATGCGCTTAAACTCAAACTCAAAATTTGGAACTGTCCAATTCTCGGTTGTGTACCACACGTTCTTGTGAGTGTTTTCGAATGTGTTCCATCTTCCAGACAAGCCAGAACGAGTAGAAATTTTCCAGAACATACTCTAGCTCTGCTACTCGCTACAAAATGGCGTTGTATACTTCGACTAACCGAGCATAGTTGAGGGTTTTTTGTAATTCCGCCTCTCCCCCAAAAAATAGCGCTGTACTACTGTAGCGCAAGATAGCATTTCCGTCTCAATGGCATGTCTTTGACACTTGCCCTAAGTACCAACAGAAATTGTGAAAGAAGCACAGTTCCACTCCTCACGCCATATATGCTTCATTCGCCGGCTAGTTCCGTAACGAAAATTTGAGTTTAATTCGAAACTACAGCTTGTTGGTAGGATGAATTAGCTAAATCTTTGCCCTTGGGACTTTAGAATAGTTTTAGACCTACTATTTAAACAGCTGTTCGCTGTAGGGTCTATTCTAAACAGTTGTTCGCTGGTTTCAAAATTTAATGATTAGCAATCTGTGTAACAAAGGCAGCGATATTTGAGAGAATATTAACTATGTTTAGAAATCTATTAGAAATAATTTATTACAATAGATAAGATTAAAATTAGTAAAAAAAAAAAAAAAAAAAAAAAAGATCTGGAACATTTTCGGATCCTTTTTTTTTTTTTTATCCCAAATGTAAAAGTGTTTTGAGAATCCTCAGACCCACGAATGATTCAGCATTTGAATACTTTAATTTACTAGTTGTGAAGCATTTTTTTCTTCTTTCCTAAATAACGTTTGGGTGGGTGCAAAAAAAAAAAAAAAAAAAAAAAAAGTTGGAAACCACAACGACCAGCGTTGAAATGGTATTCTTGAAAACGATTTTTTTGCTGGGACAAAAGAAGTTGATTGCACGTGCAGGAGTGTCGACGACCCCGCGTTTTTTCCCACTTCATTTTTTTCTTGTATCGGAATCCACATTTGAATGCTGTTAAGAAAAGTTTTTACAATAGGAAGTTGCCTTCCGGGAGGATTTCCGGAGTAAACATTCAAAACATGGAAAATTCCTACCATCCATGCGAGACAAATTTTTTTCCACCAACGAGGCTCTCGTTTCTAAAAGCAGCACCCTCAAAGGACGCCTCTTGCGGATTGGAACTTGAGTTCTGCATGCTACCTGTTAACTGTGCTACATGTAGAACATTTATCTTGAACGTATCTTGGATTGTCGCCCTACGGTCACTTTTTTTGCACACTTTAAGATAATTAGACCGGGATCTACTATTTAACGTGGGTTCCGAACCACTACTAAACATCCATGCCACCGCCAGAATCGAGCCTGAAGCTTGTAGTACTAAAGCCCAGAGCGCTAGCGGCCGTCAGACCGCTGAAGGTGTCTTAGAGTGTAATGCATTGTATATTAACAGCTCGCAAACACTCTTAGACAATTGTCTTCGATACCTTAAGGAAAGCGCTGCACCGACGTTACTCATTTAGCACTTTCTAGGAGTTCTAGGAGGTGCGTGTAGCTGGAAGATAAGCTACGGACGCGAAATAACAATATTCCCCCTCTACGCTCTACGATCTTGTTAGACCGGGACCTACGGTTTAAAGTGGATTCGAACCACTACCTGTGGTACCGCGCGTCAGCCTGCCACTCGGCCATCAGGCCCTCGATAAAGGAGGTATACCATTGATAAAAACAGGCTGATATGCATGTTTCAGAAATTTTCAATTTTATTTTGATTAGTTATGTTAAAAAAAAAAAAAAAAGTCGTTGATTTAAAATAGCTTGAGGTTTTTTTCTTCTTCTTTCTGACTCGTTTGTGGTCGGTTGGCCAAATGTTGCAGCCAAGTGCGGCTGTCGACGCAACAGCGTCTTATCAGCGGCGGCTCTCGAGAGGCGTGACTCACCGCCGCTCTTATCTTCTCCTCCGCACAAGCTCTCTTTTTAGGGCGACCGTCCGTTAGTTTGTTTATTTCAAGGGTGTACAGTGTAATACGTTCATTTTTTAAAGGGATTCCTTTTTCTTCTGCCTAAATGACGTGTTACCACTACAACGGTTTTTGTAGTTCCTACTCAAAATAATAAATTTGTGTAGGAACTACAAAAAAGTCTAAGGAGGGAATAAAAAAAAAAAAAAAAAAAAACATGGACTAAGGAAAAAAAAGTCCATTTTTCTTATGGACTAAGGGAAAAATAAATAAATCAATAAAATGGACTTTTTCTAATGGATTTATGGACTAAGAGAAAAAAATTTTTTTTTTTTTGTTATACTTTTTCAAATGTAAGCAACTAAGACAACTCCACCCAATTTGAGAAAAATGGCGCTAGCTCTCGCGAAAAATAGAAATTTTTAATGCTTTTTTTAAATAACTAAGAAAATATTATTCAATCTTATTTAATAATTTGCACCAATTACATTTTCTCTCTTTTTTTGTCAAAGTGTTAGAATGTGAGATCTAGACTTATAAGATAATAGAGTTCAATGGAGAGATAAACGGAAAGATAAAATTAAGAAAACTCAGAAAATCATTAAATTTGTCATAGTCGTGTGGAATATTTCATTTCCTAAGGTTTTTATGTGTAGACTTTTTAATATTGATATGTGTAATTTTTTTGTAATTAATTTGCATGGATTTTTTTGTATTTTTCAAAATTATGTACAATATTATACAATGGTGTATAATAGAAAATTTTTTTCCTTTTCGCGGAAAACAATGAAACCCAAGACTAAACATGTCATTTGAATAATGGTAGCAGCCAATTGGCTAGCGCTCTGGTCTTCGGTACCCCAGATTTCAGGTTTGAATCCTGGCAGTTGCATGGGAGTGGTTCGGAATCCACGTTAGACTGTAGATCCCAGTCTAATTAGCCTAAAGTGGGGAAAAAATGACCATAGATCGACAAGCCAAACCAAACTATTTTTTTCCTTATCCTCCATATTGCACCCGCATAACTAGGGCTTTGTACCTCCCTAACCATTAGAAAAGTGAGGGGGAACATACTCAGAACAGACCACCGACTGTTTGAAGTGAGGGCAGTGCCTTTGTAGGAGGACTTTTTAGGGTTAAGTGCTCCACATTTGCATGTCTTAAGGAAAAAACCTTTAGAAACTCCCACCATGCAGCTTGACAGGCTTTACATACATTGTTGCAATCGCCATTGAGATTCCTCGTTTCTGAAAGTAGAAACTGTAAATGCCGCCGCCAGCTGATTCGAACCTCGTCCTTTCTACAAGCTAGCTGTGCACGGTACCAATAATCATTTCTGCGTATTCTCATTATTTATTGAATTCAGCACGAACATTTTTATCTAGTGCCGCTGTGAAAGTTATTTGTCAACGAGCGTTTCGTTCACAAAATTTGATTGGAGATAAGTCTGCCAATAATTAAGGTATAAGACTTAGAGGCATAAAATAACACTTAAATGCTGATATTCATTTTGATTTTTTTTCTTTTCGATTGGTGTTGGATCGTTTTGAAATGAATATTCAAGTATCGAATTCATAAAATTTGATATCTTTTTTTCATAGCATTCAATAACATTACATGAAAGTTTTGTTCCAATGCAACACATAGACAACACCGTCTCTAATGTATAACATGAAATAAGTTAGCTCTACGATCCTAGAAAAGTAATTTAATTTTATAGTTTTATTTATTTAAATTAGACTTTTAAGTTTTATTTATTTAAATGAAAGAAACATAATTAAAACAGAACGTTAAAATAAAAAAGTAGAAAAAAAATCAAGAATATTTCATGTAACGATAAGTTCTTTTTTTTTTTTTCTTAAAATTACCAGAGACACAATTGTTCTCATGCTGAATTAATCTCGCCGTTATCTCTGACACAGAGAGCAAACAAACCCAATCAAAAACCCAATGTGAAACAGCAATTCGCAAACACTTCCACTCATCTTTCTTGGTACACATTTCACTAACGCGCGTGACACAGGTATTGCAGGGTTTTTTTTTTTTTTGTAAAAATGCTTGCAAAAGAATGATACGCAAAACAGGCAGAGTTTTTAAGTAATTTGAGAAGAATGTATTTAAAACTTTCTATATTTTTTCTTTCAAAATTCTTTTTACATGTTTTAAAAAAAAATTACCTTATGAAAGGTTGAAGTGTAAAGAACAATTCGATTTTTTCATCATATATGTTTTCTCTTTTATTTTTCACCTTTAACTGCTTTCAGATCAAGTGCAAAAACTTTATCACACGGCTTTGCTTCGTTACCTTCAACGTTAAACAAACCGGTGTTGTCACTCACCTTAAGGATTTTTCGCTGTGCTCGTTCAACAATTACCCTCCGTAACTGAATTGTATAAAAGCATTACATATTCTATTTCGCGGAAACCAACGAAACCAATACTCTAAATATGTTGTTGTCGTATCCCTTGAAGAGTAGAAGGCAATCAAATAGCTTGGCGCTCCCGAATACTAGAGTTTTTGCATACCACACTTTAAAAATACGGTATTTTTTCTCCTAGCGCGCATGTTCATAGGAAACATTATTACAGATACGAGTTTACCCATGAGCATGCGCGCTAGGGATTGGCAAACTTTTTTCGGTCGCGGGCCAAAACTTGAAAAAAAAAAAAAGTTTGGCGGGCCAAGATAAATTTTCTAAAATTTTAAAAACAATATACAAGTATTACAATTTAAATATGTTAATGAAATGAATGAAATTGCGATTTCATTTTAAAAGTTTGCTATAGTGAGGTTCGAAGTGTGATATACTAATTCAAAGGAACGAGGTTAAATGCTCATCTGTCAGCCTACTTCTGAAATAATTCTTTCTAAGGTTCATAGTTGAAAACACTTGTTCACATATATATAAGATGAAGCAAACATAGCACTGATTTTCTGGGCGTGAGATATTAAATTTGGGAAACTTACTTTCGATAATGATTTGTAAAACTCTATGTTTGGCATATTTAGCTTGGCTTAGGCAAATTTAGCTTTGGCATATTTAGCTAGTTTAGTTTGCTATTTCCGTTGATTTATGTTTTGTGGAACAAAAATAGAGAAATTAAAAAAAAGATCACCAGTCCTTTAAAAAAAAAAAAAAAAAATGAAGGAAAAAAATATTTAATTAAAGTAGAAAAAGAGATGGGTTTATAATATATAAATATATATTTCTTTTAATTTGCCTCTTACCGGCAAAATTAGAGAATTGCCTCTTTAATTGCCTCTTACCGGCAAAATTCTATCCGTGGGCCGTAGTTGCCCATCCCTGGTATAAATCCTCTTCCAAGGGATTGTCCAGACTCTCTGACTAGATATGTAAAATAAACCAGCGCACTAGCTTATTGGGTGAACGTGTAATTTTAGATATTTGGTTGAAAACGATATTGTAAAAAACATTAGTTTGTTTCAAATTACTGAATATGTTTCTAACTTATGACAACGACAATTTGCTAGGTTGACGGAGAACCTTGGTTGCATAGCAACCTCTATCTCCTGCTTTGTGAATGAGAGAGGTTTCTTAAGCTTTAAGCCCATTAATTTGATAGAAAAGGAGTAAGATATATATATATATATATATATATATATATATACGAGCATATATATGCATTATTAACTTATTAAATTTTTTATTTAATAAAAGATTATATATATATATAAATAAATAAGGAATAAAAGGTACTGTTTGTACCTTAAGTTGGTTATTAAAATTATTCCAACGCAATGTGTTTTTTTTTACAAATAAATACAGAGGGATAAAAAACCAACACAGAACTGAGTCAAGAAAAATAAAAAAAAATAAAATTAGTGACTGCTTCGTGAAAAGCCTTAAGGCTTCCCATTTTTTTTTTCGCAATAAAAAAAAAAAAAAAACTTCTTGCAATCATTCGAAAGGGAGTTCAGAGTTGTTGCATCGCGATCCCGAATTGAATCAATTGAGTTGCGAACGCTTTCGAATCACGGCCAGTAAAAAAATCGTTTGAAACGGCAGACGATAATGGTGCCCAAAGGGGAAGCAATTCGGGAAAAGTGTGTGAAGGTGACGTTCGATTTCGCCACGCTCTTCGTCTCAATGTCGACGCCCTTAAAAGGCAAGAGGCGGGCTGCGCACTTCACTTCGCTTCCGTATCGGGAGAGGCACCTTCTCCGATGACCGATGAACTCAGCCCCACTGGACGCGCCTTAATTGGCTGCCGATCTGCAGATTAAGAACGTTTATTCAGAAACTAGTGTCCGTGGATCGCTTTTTCATCTTTTTTTTATGCCAATTTGGCGTGTTCTTGGCGTGATTGTTTGTTTAACCCTTCTAAACGGTCATTTCCGATTTTTAGGTAATAGTATGTGTATTAAACAAAGTGCATATTCTTCATAGTTTTTGTTATTAATAAATTGAATGGAGTGAAAACTATTCAATGTTAAATGCAGTCTTATGCAAAAAAAAAAAAAAAAAACCCTTCTTTGGTGTTAATTTCGAATAAAAATTAAATGTTTGTTAGGTTTTTTTTTTTTTTTTTAACATTAAACATTAGGTTTTTTTTATTAACCGAGTTTTAAACAAAATGGCATTTCTCGTATCTATTTATCTTAAATAAGCACATAGTTAAAATAGCATAGCATAGCATAGCATAGCACGTGTGACTTAAGAATTTCAGACATTTTTCGGAATTTTCAGAATCTCTTCTTGCCACATTTGCATTTTCGAAGAGGCGATGAAGCGCCGCTCTCGTACGAAAAAAAAAGAGATGTTTTCACCAACTTTCTGTTCCTTTAGAATAGTATTTTTTTTTTTTTTTTTTTCCTATTCTATATAGGTATTTAGAAAATTATGGTATTTTCTTAGAAATTAAGATATTTTTTTCTTTTTTAACAAAATTGTAGCGTGCCCCACTATCTTTTTTTTTTTTCTTTTTTCCTATCCAAAACCTATGTAATGGAATAAGCTACATAAAAACGGAGCGTATATGCCTACATTATGTATTCAGCATGGCTCAATCATAAATTTTGATACGGTTGGCAAATATATGACCTCATCGTTCATTTCATTTTTCTAGGTCAAATTTAAATTTTTGCTTCCTTAAAGAGGCATTTCTTCAGGTCTACCTCAACCTTATCGATGAGCTTTCTAAAATGAATAGCTTTCGAAGTTCTAGTTATGTCTATCTATTTTGTATTAGCAATTCTCTTATGTAGCAGACTAGTATATGCCATTTTAGCAAGCAAAGAATAGTATTTTTTTATTTATTTTTAAAAATTTAATATTATTAATTTAGTTTATTATTATTTAACTAATTTATCTTTTAAAATTTTGAAAAAAAGGAACTATTTTTTGTTTGGCAGTTGAAATAAATTGAACTACTATGGCGAACGGTAAGCTAATAATTTATTGTTCGCCATATTGAATTTTTTTTGCCACAAAATATAATTAAGCATTTTAATGTAAGGACACATTTATGTAATGGTGATGGATATTTAAAAAAAAAAAAAAAAAAAAAAATTTTTTTTTTCACCTGATGTATAATAATTTTTTTTTTTTTTATTAATACAGAAATATGTGATTTGTGATAGGATGGTAGTTAGCGCGTTGGGTGTCAAAGCCAGGGGTGCTCGGCGTGAAACTATTAAGCGATACAGAACCGAAAACATTTTTGTTCGATATGGCTTAACAGTTTCACCGTTAAGCGATACCGAAAGCAGGATAGGCGCGTTAACACAAGTATGGGTAATATCTTTTAATGCAATACAAGTAAACAAATATCCTATATAATTATTTTTCTAATGCAGCTGGCAAACACTAAGACAGTTGTCTTTGATGCTTTTAAGGCAAGCGCTGCACCGACTTTACTCACTTAGCACTACCCAGGAGGGGCGTGTAGCTTGAAGATAAGCTACGGACGCGGGGTAACACTATCCCCGCAACGCTCTACGATCATGTTAGACCGAGACCTACGGGTTAAAGGGGATTCCTGACATACATTCATGGCAACTCCGGGACTCGAATCCGAAACCTGTGGTATCGAGCGCCAGACCTATAGAAATCGAATGTAAAATAACCCAGTCGTTTGCTGAAGTGTACTGTCCGTCACGCGACAAGCAGGGGTGGGGAATCGAAGATTTTTAAAGTAAATGGAGTCGGTTTAAAAATCGGACTCCCGACCCTCTTTTAAAAATAAATTTTATTTATTTTTTAAATTTTTAAAAGTAATGTTAAAATTAAATGATAATGAAGCAACTCTTATTGTATCCGATTATAATATTAATTATGTAATCCGATTATTCGCCTTAAAAGTTAATCTCTTTAACATTTTATTATTAATGCTGTTTATTTTTTTACAATATTGTTAATTCTGCAGTCACTTTTATTCAACTTTTAGTTCTTGTGACGATTTATACATAATTTTTGTATTAGTAATATAATAATTGGATTTTCGGATTGGTTTTATTATAATCATATAATAAAATTTATTCAAACTCGTGGCAGTAGGGGGTGCAAGGAGTCGGGAATCGGAATCAAACGTCTGTTTAAAAATACGACTCCCGACTCTTTTTAAAAATCTTTTTTTTTTTTCAAAATTCTAGGAATTAATGTTAAAATTAAATATTATGTAGGCAATTCGGTTGCATCCCTCAATAATACAACCGGTAGCAAAATACTGTGACTGCTTCAGCAGCAATCGAAGTAAGTGTTGAGAGACTTTTCTCAGCATTGAGATTTATAAAAAGCTATCTTGGATTCACCGTAAAAGGAGTACTCATGGGAACTGTTCTATATTCTCTAATAATAATTATATACACACACTATACTATAAGCAAATTTTGAAGTACAAGGCTATATTTTAAGTGATTACAAATACTATTTTATAAAATGGGGGGCCGAGTGGCTAGTGCTCCGGCGCTCGGTACCACAGGTTTCGAGTTCGAGTCCCGGCGGTGCCATGGATGTTTGTAGTGGTTCGGAATCCTCTTTAAACCGTAGGTCCTTGTTTAATAGTATCTTAGGGCTTTGCGGGGGCATTGTTACTCCGCGTCCGTGGCTTATCTTCAAGTTACACGCGCCCCTGGGTAATGCTAAGTGAGTAACGTCTGTGCAGCGTTTGCCAGCCACATTAGCGGAAAAAAAAAAAAAAACTTTATAAAATGGTAAAAAAATATTTTGTTTCGGTTTTCTCGAAGATGACGTCAAAAAATGTGTAGTTTCTACAACACATTTGCCACACACACACGCACGTAAATACGCGTCGAATGGCATTCGAATGGCATTTGAAAACATTGTTATAGTTACGAGTTCGATTAAAGTCATTAAATTTATTTCATAAATTTTCTAAATCTATTAGTAAAGATCGTAGTTCAGAACATCACGGTAATGAGACAGGAGATGGCAATTTTTCGTCCAGCTCTGCACCCACTGGAGACGAGAATTTTGCAAGTTCGAACCGGCAACCCTCATGTGCGGTCTATTTTGTTACTGCTGCATGAATCCAGGAGCAGACGGCGCCCATCTCCTCTTGATAACTGGCATGACACTGGGCGTTTCTTTTCTTTTTCCTTCGTGCCAGCAGCGTCTCGGGATGCGAGCCTGAACGAAATTCGGTCACACTTCTGCACCGAGGGATTTTTTCTGCACCCACAGAGATTCCCTTTGTTGGATGCAGATTGGGCTGAGAAGAAAAAAATAATTCTTTTTTTCGCTTTCAGCTGTGTAGATATTCATTGTGGGGGAGAAATGAGGGTTTCATAAACAGTTTCTTTACTTTTTTTTTTTTTTTCTGATGATAAAGATGATATATTTTTAAAAACAAAAATGATTCGTTTTGGAAGATTTGTTAGTCTTATGAACAATTTGAGGCAACGGTAGGGGAGTCGGCTAAAAACTTTTCTGGCTCCTGAGTCGGATTTTTAAATATTTTTTTTTTTATTTACCCGATTCGATTTCTAACTCCGATTCATGACTCTTCACAGAAATATTATGAACTACGTTATTCCCCAACAGATTTAGCGGCCTGATGGCCAATTGACTAGCTCTCTGGCCATTGATACCACAGGTTTCAAGTTCCAATCTTGGCTGTGACATGGATGTTTGTTGGTGGCTCGGAATCCACTTTAAACTGTAGGTCCTCGTCTTATAGCCCAAACTGTGCACAAAATGATCGTAGAGTGACAAACCAAACCAAATTTCAACTGATTTCGGAAATGTGCGAAATAAATTGAGTAGTTCCACTCGTGGCCCAATGGCAACCCGTGCAGCTAGCGTGCAGGAAAGCTGAGGTTCAGATGTACTGGTTCAAACCTAAATTAAAACTAAAACTGATAACGAAGTACTATAGTAATAAATTAAATTAACAGGTACCGAAGTGCTATAGAATCTGCCAGTAGGCAAACGGCCTTGGCCCACCACAGGGTTGTTGTGCCATTGAAGTACTATATCGTTGTTACTAATCTCCTGTCAGATGCAGGAAAGCCTACACCAGGTCCAAAGGACCCCGTCGAAGGCAACTGGTTCATGGCTAAGCGCAATATGCAGCTTCACTTTTATCGAGGGAACCATAAGGTTGAAGACTGACTAAACCTCAGACAACGCTTTACGATTATAATAGGCCGGGACCTACGACTTAAAGTGGATTCCGAACCACCACAAACATCCATGGCATCTCCGGGACTAGAACCCGAATACCCCTTTGGCAGTGAGCGCCAGGGCGCTAGCACTCGGTCATTCAGGCCCATAAGTACTATAGAATAGCTTAAGACAAGCAAAAAAATTTCACGTTTTAATAACATGCTCTATTTGTAATACGTTCATTATTTATTCTGAAACATAGAATAGCTTCTATAAAATCTCCTTTCATTGTGGATCTAAGGTAGCTTTTTATAATTCTCAGCTCTGAGGAAAGTCTATCATTTACTTATGCTGCTAAAGCAGTCACTGTTTTTGTTACTTTATTGGAGGATATAATTGAACGTTTATTGAGGATATAATTGAATTGCCTCCTTAACAGTCCATTTTGACATAAATTCGCAAACATTTGTAAAACTAAAAATTATTTTTATAAAAGAATCTGGAACACTCCTTGCTCTCGACTCCCATGTACAGATTTCAGGAAGCAGCATTCATTTATAAACTGACACATTTTCAAATTGCGTTTGTCTCATTAGGTAATTATATATTCGTTTCTCTTTCATAAACCTCACTAAACTTGGAATTATCTATGATTGAGATATTCAGGGAGGAATTCTTTGATGCAGGAGTGAATGAGTTTATTAATTCTCGAAAAGTTATTTTGCATTGTTTTTTTATTGCAGTGTTCTGAACAATTAGGTTTGGTTTGACGATCTACGGTCATTTTCTGCACGCTTTGGGGTAATTATACCGGGATCTACAGTTTAACTTGGATTCCGTACCACTAACAAATATCCGTGCCATCGCCGGAACTCAAACCCAAAACCTGTGGTACCAACGGCCAGAGCGCTAGCTATCTAGGCTGCTCCAGGCATGAACTTGATGTGATTATCGAGAAGGTTGTCTGAAAGCAATATCCTTTTTACCTATAGAGCATGGACTTAATATGGTTATCGAAAAGGGTATGTTTTAGCCTGACTGAAAGCAATGTCCCACGCCTCTGACGCATGGTCTCAATATGATTATCGAGATGGGTATAATTTAGCCTGTCCAATCCCAAAGCAATGATCTTTACCTATGAGGCATCGATGAGTTTGGTATTGTTTCTGTAAATTTGGCTGTTCTAGCAACTGTTTCTAGGAGATAAAAGATCGACAGAATGCCAAACATATGATTGGGGAAACTATTTTGGGTTCAATATTTTGGGTTCATTCGAAGTATTTCTTCGTCAAAATGGGGATAGCCACTCACTATGTAGTCCGACGTTATTGTCCATGAGAAAGAAGACATTGTTGATTGTTGCAATAAACACGTGTCTTTCAATATTATTTAAACGTCAGCGATTTATTCCTGTGAATGTATAAGTGAGTATCGCTATTGATAGAGAGGCCACTACTTTACATACTACTTACTTCTTTTTGAATACTGTATGTCCATCAAATCACATTTTTTCAGAACGGGCCATTGAGTCCTGATTAAAGTACACATTAAGTTTCTAATTAAATGTATAATCAGTGTCTCTTTAATTCGCCGCCACTTCTCTCAGTATGCTGTGTGATTTACACTATGGGTCCTTGCTGTTTCGTCGCTTGGATCCGCCGCTTCGTCCATCATAAAATGGAACGCTGTGCTCTTGGAGTTTGTACTACACGAAGGAGCATTCTTGCATCATTCAAGTTTCAAACATTCAGAAGTGTAAAAGTCACTCATCTATTCTGCCGCCATTTTTTAATGTAAATGATTCTTAAAAAACTTTGCAATGCTTAGGAATGTAAATGCTTAGGAATTTAAAAGAAAATAAATGCCTTTTTTTAATATTGAATTTTTTGAGCTAATATTAAAATGTGTGAATAATATTTATCATGTTTGTTTATGACATTTGGCGATTTATGGCATTTGGTTACTCGAGTTGCGCCAACGGTATAGAAGTAAAGTATCAAATAATTATCCAAAAATTACACCAATGACTATTGCGTAATTGGGTGTCATCGGGCGCTTTTTTTCTTGATTTCGTTATCAGCAAACAAGACCCTATTCTTGAAAAGAGGAAGAGCCTTGAAATAAAGTTTCGCTTTCTGACATCTTGAACCACATCTCTCCCACGACAGCTGTGTTGTGATTGGTCCTTTGCGTTTTAAGACTGTTTATCCGCGCCATTTTCGTGAAAAAGATGATAAAAAAAAAAAAAAAAGATGATGATAAAAAGATGATGATAAAAAAAAAAAAAAAAGGAAATAATTTGAATGTTTGTTGGATTACGCAATCCAAATTGAGTCGCACTCATTCCAGAGTTGCGTTTAGTGATCTGTTTACCCAGTATTTCTTCATCTAAATATTTATTCGCTTATTCCGAAAGATTCATTCGGGAGACGACGACGTCCATTAATTCGTGGATCGACGAAAGGAGGTTATGTTGATTTATTGATATACGGAGGAGGGCAGAAGTGCTTTTTTTTTTTTTTTTTTTTAATGTTCTGTAACCCACAAATGGAGTTCCAATTGGTCTGCAGCATCACTCAAGACCTGCGCAATTACTTGGCTGGCTGGAGGCGCCATATGCATAGGGGCGCTGGAAAATAAAAAATAAAAGAGGGGAATCCAAGAAAAGATTTTTCTAAAAAGTCAAAGTAATAAATATTTTCCTTCATTCTGACGTTTTTAGTTTTTAAGATGGAAAAAGCAGTTCATGTATGTGATATATACATACTAGCAGAACCCGGCATACGTTGTCCTGGGGAAAAAAAAATGCATTGTAGAAAATAGCAAATGTATTCTCCATCTTCCAATACATGTGCCTACTCATTTTCATGGATATCGTTTGTACGGTCTATAAAATGAAATGCTGCAGTACCATCGGGTGGCAAGTAACACTAAAGTGGATAGCGCGAATCTATTTTCCGGACTCGAATGAATATTATTACAATTTTCATAACGATTGGTTAAACGGTACAGAAGTAGATATACTGAAGTACCCTCTGGTGACGACTTACAACAAAGGGGGACAGTATAAAAACATTCTCCATGTTTTGTCAAGCACACACAAAAATTTCATCAAAATCGGTCCAGGAGGAGTTCAGTGACAAACACATGTACAGAAGTACAGTTGTGATGCCAATTATATTCAAGAAATAAGTAAACTGAACTTCCTATATATGTATATATGTGCACATTTTTTCCCCCGGAAGTTTCATAAACATCAATGCTATAAAACCTATCCTATCAATGCTCAGAAAAATAAACAATATTCTAAACATAAAGAAACATAAGTTCTGGACGATGGAAGGAAGCTGACAACTTTTTGTAAAAGTTGTTGTGAGATCGCATCTGTTAGTGGATGAAAAGAGCTGAAATGAAGTTAATAGATAAGAATTAAAAGAAGGCCGAATTCGTGATGATCTGCGATACTGATCAAGATTTTTCATCTCTAGCAAATATGAAGATAACAAGTCATGGGAAAAACATCGTATATTTTGTTTTCATTATCGTTCTTAAATGCATATCTTTTTTTTTTTTTTTTTTTTTTTTTTTTTTTTCATGTTTCCTATTTTAATTTATAAATAGTTTTTAAAAATATAATTGGGACTACAAAAACTCTTAAATACTGAAAAAATGTTTTGTTAGTTTTATTTCATGTGTTCATAAAAACTTGATGTGTATATGCTGCATCAACGGTAATAAAATGTAGGTGTGATTTATCAGCGGACTGTACGCCAGTGATAAATATTTTTATATACAGGTTATTAAAAATGAAGGAGAGCAGATTTTAAATTGTTATTTACGACGAACGGTGCAATGATGAGCCTATATGTTAGAATAGAGGAAAGTTCAAAGTTGTCTTACATTCAAGGTGAGCGCCATTTGTTATGCAACAAACGTTGAATTTGTATATCAGCTCCTTCAATGAATAACCCTATAATTCTATGTTAAAAAAACTTACATTTTATTTTTAAACTTTTTAAATGTGGAATATCTCCGGCCCAAACTTGCATCTCTCATCACAACGGTCTTACGACCCATTAGCAAAACTCTTTCTTATTGAGTTATTATACGGTGTTATTCAAAACGAAGATTTGTTTTGGTTTATCGCTCTACGGTCATTTTTTTTTTTTTTTTGCGCGCTTTGGGCTAATTAGACATTACCTACAGTTTAATGTGGATTACTACTACTACTATTACTACACCACATCACTATGGTTAGAGCTGAGTTGCGCCTTCACAGTTTGGGAATGATGGTGAGAAAAAGTCTCACTGGGCTCTATGATCATATGAGACCGGGACCTACAGCTTAACGTGGATTTTGATCCACTGCAAACATCCATGGCACTGCCGGGATTTGAACCCGAAACCTGTGGTACTGAGCGCCAGAGCGCTAGCCACTCGGCCAACAAGCCCATTTAATGTGGATTGCGAACCATCATTCCCAAACAAACATCAAGGCCACCGCCAGGATTCTAACCTGGAGTCTGTGGTACCAAAGGTCAGAGCGCCAGCCAATTGGCCATCAGGTCTCTCAAAATGAAGGAGCAGATGAACCAATTTTACGTTCGTCACATAACAAAATGCATAAAATAACTTGTACTTTCCTATATCCATTAATGTGTAATATGTGGTTCATTATTTTCCCGTTCATTGCAAATAATTTAAAATCTATTCCTTTATTTTAGATAACGCTATGTAACGATATATATATATATATACACTACTGCGCCCAAAAGTAAGACCAATTTAAAAAAAAAAAAAAACTTTTTATTTATTCTTCCAAATTTATTTCATCTCCTTCAAAGTAATCCCCTCCGGACACAATGCATTTATGCCAACTTTTTTTTTCCAATCCTCAGTGCATGCTAAAAAGTCGTCGGCAGAGATGACCTTCAAAGCGCGCGGCGATTCGCGTTGAATCTCTTCAGTCGACTCAAAACCGTGTCCCTGGAGTGGTCTTTTAAGTTTAGGGAATAAGCAAAAGTCGCTTTTTTACAGGTCTTACTTTTTGGACACAGTAATATATACTCACCACCTCTTCTGCATTTTACATGAACTTTTCCTATTTTAAGTCATGAAGAATCAATGCAGTGTGAGATGGCGCATTCAGTGTTTTCGGTACCAATCGAGATTTGTACCGAAAATGGAATGAGGCCCAAAATGGATTGGACCGATCCTTTTGAAATTCCAACATCATCAGCAAGGTCTCTAATTCTAAATCGACGGTTTGCAAGCACTAAATTTTTGAATTTTTGGATGGAGCTTCGTCGGTTGAGATTTGAGGGTGGACCAGAGGGCTCTTCGTCTTCAACGCTTTCTCTGCCTTCTTTGAATTGTTTATACCACTTGTAAACATTTCTTTCCGATATAGGAATGCTCACCGAAAGCCTTCTGCAACATTCTATACGTTTCCGCAAACAAAATTGAATGCAAGTTCTTTGCTCAATGAATTCAGACATTTCAAAATCGCTGGAATCAGTTTTAGCGTCTCACAAAGCCAAGCGTAACTCAAACACTAATAACTATTTTGACGTCAAATTTCCGACGGATGTCAAGGACAGTGCCAGCAACCTAAAAAAGAAAGAGAAATTGAAATTCCATAAGCCCCGGAAATTTTAAATTGAAAATAGGTCTTACTTTTTGAACTAAGATCGATCAAAAAGTGCTCGATGCCTAAATCTCTAGTGTATATTCTTATGGAGTGAGTTATTGACATTGATGTCACTGCACGATTTATTTTTATATTCAAAAGCAACAAAGCATTGGTTCGGTATCTTCTCGGACTTCAAAGTGGCGGTTTGTCAATCTTTCTTTTTGTTCCTCACATTGTTTTCCGCCATTTATGTTATATCGCAAGTTAATTTCTTCATATTATTCATGCTGTTTGAGAAGAAAATATTTTGTTCATTGTTAAAAACAGGCCATGCAGTAAACTCGTTTCTATATTTTTATTTGCTTTTATAAAAATTTTTTATATAAAAAAGGGCACCGAAGTTCAGCCTGTCCAGCAATCAGGGGGCCGTCTTTGGCAACAGTGCAAAAGAGACAAAACTGGAAATGAACGTTGCTACTTATTTATCTGATAGGTTATGCAAAAACACGATTGCGATTCTAACCGTGACCATGAATTTTAAACTTCTTTTGGATAGTTTTCGGTAATATGTATGTCAGTGGATGGTTGCAAAAAGCGAACGGCTGTCATTGAAGGGCAGACATGCGTCGCTCGAAACCTATTCAGATTAGCAAACTGAATGGCCGGTGCTGTTTTCATGGCATTCGTAGATTTGGGTCACTTTGCTTTTTTAGGCGTACCAAGTTTGCTGATTTAGGTCTGAGGGGCTGTTTCCAAATTTATTAGGTAGTTATATAAAGCAGATTCCACGTGGAAAAAAAAATTCGAAGAACGAAAAGGAATTGATATGAATTTATTAAAAGCATAACAGTTATTAAAATGAAATTGTTTCAATTTTTTTTTTTGTGTACATAAGTTGATTATGTTGATTCAAAATCTGATGAGCGAATCAGATTTTTGAATCAACATAACTGACTGACTAATTCAGCCAAGAAACTGAATATCATAACATGTACACACATTAAAAATACACGTACATATTTTAGTATAGAATAGCTGAAGATAATCTTCATTCATTGCTGATCCAAGGTAACTTTTTATAACCCTCAGTGCTGAGAAAAGTCTCTCAACACTTGCTTGGTTTTGCTATAAAGCAGTCGCTGTCTTTGTATTATTGAAGGATACAATTGAATGACCTCCTTGACAGTTTATTATAACATTTATTTCCCGGAATTTTGAAAAAAAAAAATTATTTTTATGAATTGAGAGTCGGATTTTTATATAGGTCCTTGGCTTCGACTCCGAATGCCGACTCCTTCAAAAATGCTCGATTCTATCTCCTTGCTTCCCGACTGCAGTTTTCAAGCCCTGGATATCATATTCATTATGGAATCGACCGGGTTCTACGAAATCCTTCAGTTCTGTTAGCCATTCCACTTTGAAACACTATACATACCATTTACGCTTCTTTGTAAGTGTATATTTTATTGGTCATTTCTTTTTGAATTAAAATGCATTCACCAACTAATAGTTAGTGTAAAAGTTATCGGCAGCTATTCAAAACAATGCGAAACAGCAAAAGCAAATACTGATTATTATTTGAAAAAAAGAGCTTCGCGGGTCCTAACTTTGTAACATTTGTAATTACTTTTCGTTGATTAAAGCGACAATGTCGTTATTCAATTTTCCGCGGGTTCTCGTTGTTTTGCAAACCGATGTGTTAGGGTTTTATCGAACGCATTTTTGAACCAAAAAAGTGAAAATATGGCTAAATAAATCTAGCAATTGTTTTATTGAAAGGGAATGAGGTAGAAAAGAAAATCACCAAAGATAGTGGTTTACGGAGTTCCACGAGGTGTAGAATATCCAACTTCCTCATTATAATTAATTTTTAAATTTATATAATTAGTGTGGTTGTTTAATTAATGTTAGTAATGGCTTAAAAATGAAATTTTTTTTAATTATAGAAGTTTTACAAGAAATACTAACATTACGATAATATTAATGGAAAAATATTGATACAATTTAAGGAAAAGCATTTTTATAAGATTATTAAACTAAAAAAACAAATTTAAAAATAGATTATATATCTGCAACTGATCTAATTGTGTATATATATATATATATATATATATATATATATGGATGTTTCCCAGGGAGGGGATTTACTTTGATTAGGATTGAAAAATGGCCATAAAACATGATTATGTATATCATACTGATTACCAAGTAATATGTAGAACTTTCGAGATAGAATAATTTGACTACATGCCAGCACGTGATTGGTAAAATTATTTCCCAAATGCCTGGCGCGTGATTTGTAAAAAGAAACGCAAATGCATTATTATGTTTGTTCGATAGCTCGGTCACAAAATAAAAAGTAAAAAACGTGGACTGTATTAATTAATCTCCTTTATTTCGGCAGCCATCAAGCTCGAAGATGGACTGCCACACGCAACCTTTCTCGTTGGTTACACACTTATTAAACTCTTTTACTTATGCAGCCATCAAGCTCGAAGATGCACTGCCACACGACCATTCTCTTTTTGGTCGCAGTTGTTCAACTCATTTAGTTTATGCAGCCATCAAGCTCGAAGATGCACTGCCACACAACCTTTCTTTTTGGTCGCTGAGTTTCAACTCCTTCTTACTCTTTCTCCCGTCATCTCACCCCCTGCCAGACACCCCCCCACAGACAGGATGTTTTTCTGGACATAGGGCGTTGACCTCCCCCCTATGCAGGGGAACCTGGGTTTCGACGTAACAGTGTTTGATATTTTACAAATAATCAAGTTTTAATAATGAAATAATCATCATTTACAAGTGAAAAAATGCATTATTTTGATACTTTATCACTAACAAATATTTAATATAAATGGTTTATTACAATTTGGTTGCAATGATATTATGACTGCAAACCTTGGGGAGGAATGATTTCTTCGTCGCAGCCATAACTCGCATCACTTGGGTACTCGTCGAATACTCAGCCAAAACATTTACAATTTCATCATCTGTCAGAGGCTTATTCGATGGCATATTTCTTTTTTGGGAAGTGAAGGCCTTGCAAAACTATCGTCTCTACAACTCTTATAACAAGATTTTTCTTAATAATTAATAAAGCTGTCAATTTGAAACCATCTACCTTTACAACCAGCTTCTAACCTTTTACTCCACGCCAATACTAGCAGACACACCTAACATATAGTGCCACAGTTGTAGCGGAGATGATGACTTATATTTTAATTCCTTAATTTTTAACTGATGATATGGAGTTTAGTGACAGTCTTGTTGCAGAGGCACTCCTTGAAGAAATGTCCGTTGCCGTTGCGGCAGCTCTTACCCTGCGAACGCGTGACTGGCTTGTGAGACGTCACTTCATACCACACTGACGCGTGATTGGCTTTTTAGCTTCGACGCCGCATCACGCTCTGGCGCGAGATAGGGTACGAAAGTGTTAAGAGTAATAAAATAATAAAAAGTAAAAAATTTATAAATTAATTTTTTTATCCTTTTTTTTATTTAATAAAACAAAGTTGAGAATTACTGATAAACCCCTCGTAAGTATAAATAATAAAACTAAAATTCGCTTGTTGGTATGGTATAAAAAAAAAAAAAGAGATGCACAGCATCGCATGGAAGAAAAGGTGCAGAGGTCGAGATTCGAACTCACACCCTTCAGGTTATTTCGAGTCGTGCAGCGCTGCTTGATCGCTCATCTGTCCGGTTTCTGCGTGGAGAAGAAAGCGAGCATCACACATTCTTCGCCGTGACTCACCGGCGTTTGCACAGGTGGAAAGTATTCCGAGTGGCGTTTCGTAGATTTGGCTGCTGCATTTTTTTTATTTTCAAAATATTTCATTGTGGTTCCTGTAAAAAGCGTAATGAAGGCTCAAGTTTTCTCCCTACAAGTACAGAGACGCCAACTACTACAGATTCTGCGCATTTGCTATGGAAGTTAATTGTATTAATTACCGAAAAATTAATATTTCTACAAAAATTAAAAAAAAGTTTTTTTATAACGTTGCTCTTGCATCGTTTCCTATAAGAAAAAAAAAAGCGTCAGCTTTCAAGAAAAGTAGAGGACACTTGGACCTGAATGGCTTTGGCTAGCGCTCTGGCCTTTGGTACCACAGGCTCAGGTTCGAATCATGGCATGGATGTTTGCGAGTGGTTCAGAATCCACTTTAAACTGTAGGTCCCGCTGTGTTTAGCCCTCGTATGCACAAGATAACCGTAGAGCAGCGACAAACCAATACTGGGCCTGAATAGCCGAGTGTCTTAGCGGTCGATGCCACAAGTTTCGACTTCGAGTCCCGATGGTACCATGGATGTTTATAGTGGTTAGGAATCTACTTTAAGCCATATGTCCCGGTCTCATATGGCTGCAAGAAACGTCACGGAGTCGAGCCAGACGGTGCTCCATCACAAGAGAAACTGCCTTCTTTCACTTCCATCCATGAGTAGGTTACTCATGGGATGTCCGTCCCGCTCTGCAGGACACTAAGGATTAGTCACACAACAGAGGACACTTACGTTACTTTTCTTAATTACAACAACAACAACAACAAAAAAAAAATTGCTTATGAAGTCTTTATCTAAAAGCGAATTGAGTTTAATAAATATTATTATTGATGCATATCAGTTTTTTGTTATGAATTTTTCTATGCTTGCAATGCTTGTAGTTTCATTTCAAAAGCTGTACCAGCATTACGCATTTGGAAAAGTATATATTTGTTTCCTTTTAAAATACATAATTCTACTACACGTACTGGCATCATTGAATCTTAAATGATCTCTTAATTCAACTCTATTTTAATGAAAATCTTCTCATTTAAAAATAATTGCTGCATTATTTGACATTATAAATTCCAGTTACAGTTATGAATTTGCGATAGTGGTCATTTCGACGGGAAGGTAGTAGTGTGTATTTTGCCACTTACCACTGCGGACGAGTAGTAAAAAAACTACTCAAAATTGTCCGAGATATTGCTGAAGGTTCTCATTTGAAAGACGGATGTCTTTGTGAATCATTCATATAGAACACTCGGTTCTGGGTAGTTTCTTTTATATTTTAAATAGCAGGGGCGGAGTTGTCTGGCGGATAGCACGTTGAGTTTCCATTCTGATGGAGCTCGGTTCATAACCCGATAAGCGAAGCTGAACCGAAAGGTCTTGGGCTTGCGCCGTGTTTCTATTAAAGCACCGGACGTGACGTCGTGCTTTTTTACTTTTACTGAAAATTATGCACCTCAGAGGTAGGGTTTTCGTGTTTTTTTTTTAAGACACCACGAACCTACTGTCAGGGCATTATCATGTTCGCACATTATAACAACATCAGGTGAAAAAAAAATTGTTAAATTCAGCATTTGTTGAAGAAAAATCATGTTCACTTATAATTAATTAAAATTCTTGTTTCACATAAATCTCTGCAAGGACTTCAGGTGGCGGCCTGATGGCCGGATGTTTGTGGTACGCAGGTTGGCCTGGAATGGTTCCGGAATCCACGTTAAACTCTGGATCGTGGTCTGTTTAGCCCTCGTGTGCCCAAGATGACCGTAGAGCGACAAACCAAATAATTGATTTGTATGAAATTCATTGCTTTGTTTATTACGTTCCACATTAAAAATGGTTAAATATCCTTGCATATGCAGGAGGGCCTTATACTCTTTTAAAACGTATATTTGCATTTATTTATAATATTAAATGAATATCGAATGTTTTAAAAGCAATCTTTGAGTTTGTGAGTGGTTTGGGATCCACGTTAAACTGTAGGTCCTGGTCTAATTAGCCCAAAGCGTGCACAAAATGATCATAGAGCGAAAAACCAATCTATTCTTTATAATACTATTTACAGTGTTTAACTATTGTGCCTGTTTTCATTAAAAAAATTAATTTAACTGATTTTTAACTGAATTAATCAATTAAAATTGAAACTGATTAATTACTGAAACGTTTAATTTAACTCGACCTGCACAGTTTATGCATTATTGATCAAACACTCAGTATATTCTTTCCGTGCTTTCTTTTTTATTAATATAGGTTCATTGATTAAATGAGTCGATAATTAAATAAAACTACAGATGTTGGTTTCAAAATGCTTTTTTTCCCCATTGCAATTGTAAACTGATCTATTGTTTTGAGCAGCTTTCTTTTATACTGAAAAATAGGTTCCACCTATAGGTCCATAAATCTTTGTAATTTTTTTAAGATAATGTGTATTTTTTTTTAGGCATTTACATTTGTAAAGTTGAATAATACTTTTTGATTCCATAATTTTAGTTTCATTCATTAAACTTTCCATTATAAATGGGTGTCTTTAGAATGTGCTGTTGGTTATTTATTGTTAAATGAGTTGAAGGCTCAAATCGTGTCCCAGTGGGAACGTGCACAGTTATTGTGCATGAGGACTCGGGTTCAAACCCGCTGGCGCCATCCGTTGCAGAAACGACAGACTCGATGATGGTTGGAAAAACGTCTCGCGACCATAATCAGGTTGCATGGTGAAAGTTTTTCTTTGTTTTCTCTCAAATGACACACAAATGTGTAGCCGTTACCCTTAAAAGTCCTTTCGAAATGCAATGCTATTCCATCATCGGCCATCGAAGGGCTATTCGGGGAACATGGGGCTAACGGTATGTTACATCAACAACATTTTAAAAGGGCTTGAATGGCCGAGTGTCTAGCACTCTGGCGCTGCCACGGGTTTCGGGTTCGAGTCCCGGCGATATCATGACATCAATGGTTGTATAGGGGTTCAGAATCCACGTCAAAAAGCCTGATAACTATGCACCAGCAATTTTTTTGAGATAAACGAAAAATGTCTAATATTTGTGTTATAATCAGATCTAATTTTAACGAGATTTCATAAAGCATTCTTTATTGTTTAGTTGGTGAGGGAAAAAAAAAAAAAAAAAAAAAAACCCGCCCGAGAGCAGTATCGATGGGAAGTGTAGATTTTTCAGTTCAGCTTTCTATTTTTATTCAGAAAATGTGTAACTATCTGCTTCACTGTTAGTTTTAAATTCGAACTAGTATTTTTGTAAAAGAAGTGATCTTGTTATTCTCCCCGATAAATCTTTCTTTTCCTTTTGAAGAAGTGTCTGAGCGGGTTAGTGGAATTCCGCTTCCTTTGATAACCGCCTTCCGCGTCTCGGAGGAAGAAGCAGCGATTTCGGGAAGATTCTGCCTTTGACCATATTTAGAGCGAGCAGTCGTAGTTTCGGAAGAGCGACTTCGGGAAACGAATATCTTATGGGAGAAAAAAGAAAAAGTACTTTAGAGCTGCTTTCTGACGCGGCATACGAGTCGTTCTCGCCGGCGAACGGCGCCGCGAGATGTTTAGAAGCGCATATCGTCAGTGGTTTTACAGTCTCAACACTTATTCTATAAACTCTCAAATCAGAAAATGCCTTATTGCTGCAATGTTAAGTTTATTTTTAATCGGTTATACTTTCTCGTAATTCCTCCAAAAATCTCAAGATTTTTCGATCTAATATATATATATTTTTATCCGTTTGCAGTGTTTCTTTAAGGGGCGGTTTCCACCTGTAGTGGAGGGGTGGGGAGCAAAAAACAATTTGAAAATTGCCTCCTTTTTAACTTTTTTTTTTTTTTTAACAATGTTGTTAATTCTGCAGTTACTTTCATTTAGTTTTTAGTGCTTGTGACGATTTATGCAGAATTTTTCAAACATTGGTTTTTGCGGCCTCATGCAAAATTATGTATCCCCATATTAGATTTAGACCCACTACAGACATTTTTTTGGAGTGAAAAATTAAGCATAATGAGTTATTATTGTGATTACTATTGTTCTTACATGCAAACACAGATAATATAATAATAATGTTACTAAACCCACATAACACTAAAAGGAAAGATAATATATATAAAGAAATTTTTTTTTAAAAAAAAGGAAATCATTAAAAAATACTTATTTTACTAGTGCGATATTTATTTCTCCACTTTTTCACTTAGCTTTTGCAAATCGATTTCAATTTGTAATGGGTGTTGCGTCCGTTATGTTTGATCGTGTTTTGTATTTGGTCAATTTCATTTTCGAAAAAATGATTAGCAGGTGCAAGTTGAGCCAAAAGCGTTAACAACTTGGACTAAGAGTCTGGTTTGCTCTGCTATTAACAATCAATTGTGCGTATCTAGGATTGGTCACTCCGTCACTGAGCTTACTTAAAGTGAAACACAGAACCTGCTAAATTAGATGTTCCAAGATGCGCGCATCATGAATTCGCAGAATATAATTCAAATACTCTGCGAAATTATAACTGTAAACTCATAAATAAAACAGGCAATATCTGTCATATATTCATAAGAATATTATTTTAAAATCAAAGTTAATTTTTTTTCGTATAATTTCGGTAGTTAATTTTTGAATAGATGGATGCACAAATTATTTTTTAATACATTAGTTTTCCACTACCTAGGCCATTATAGAATAAATATATTTTGTAAAAAGTGTGATAAATCTCACGGGCCGCAAAAATATTGAAGGTGGGCCGCGGGTTGGCCACCCCTGGTCCTAGACAATGCATGGTGGCTGCAACAGCTGGGCAATCGAACACAGGATAAGGAGTAAGCTCGACATCAGGGTAGTTGGCCCATTTTTTTGGTATTTTTCAACGCCATCAGCAGGAATTTTCCTATTTTTGTGGTGCTTCATCCTTAATCTTGGGAGAGTAGTAGCAACTATTCAGTCGACATTTAGTTCTGTCATTTGGTATTTAGTTTTAATTTTAGATTTTAGATTCAAATTTTCAAGATTTTTCATTCAAAGTTTAGATTTTTTTCCAATATAGAAACTATTCAATTATAAAGAACAAATAAAATTGAATGTATTACAAATACAGAATCATCGTGATTAAAAATGTACCGTTTTCTTTTTTTTTTTTTTTTTGTCTTCAGCTGTTTCTATATTACTGTTAATTTGGTTTTGTTATTTTTGTAGGACATACGTATTTTTGTAAACAAATTCGCAGTACAACACTATATTTTATGTTAGTGGTAATACTAAACCTTTAAAAATGCTTTCTTAATGCTGCAATTGTTTTTATAGATATGAATCAATAAAACTCATTGAATACATTTCATAAATTTTTAAATCTATTAATAAGTAAGTACATAAGATTACGGAAAAGTGTCAGCAGTCGATATAAAAATTTGTACTCATTAATCGGAATCTGACCGTTGGTACCACAGGCTTCAAGTTCGAATCCTGGAGGTTGCATGGATGTTTGTGAGTGCTTCGGAATCTTACGTTAAATTGTAGGTCCCCATCTTATTAGCTCAAAGTGTGCAAAAAATGATCGTAGAGCGACAAACCAATTCTCACCCTCTACTTCATATAATGTTTATATATATATATTTGTGCATATAAATCAGGTTGTTGAAAATTTTTAATTTGAAAAGGATATCGCGAACCACAAAATAAAGAACCACTTTTACTTAGTTCCCTTTGATAACACTAGATGGCGCCATTTAGCTAGCATCTCCCGCTATTGTCTCAGCTTAATCAGGATTGGTTGGAGCATATTTATCTTCCAAATTTAGAAGCAATTTTTCTCTATTAAAGTCAAGTAAATTTTTTCATCCTACTCCTCACTAATATAAAGTTCTTTTTCTATCTTCATCAATTTAAACAACTAATAATAGTTATATATATATATATATTTCGTTAACTAAGTAATGGCTTACTTTCGTAACAAAGAATTTGAATAGAAACTCTTAATGGTTAAATAACGATGGGTAAAATTAAATGGGTAAATAATAATGAGAGGGCCAGATCAATGACCAGTAGAAACGTACAAATAAATCCCTGCATTTCACTTTAACTCTCTGTTGACCGTGATAGTTCTTTGTTGGGCTCACTCATGTTTTGCAGTTCTACTCCTCAAATAATTTTCAGTAAGATCGAGTGACTAATATGCCAATAAGGTCTCTTAATGGTAGATTTTTTCCCCCTTACTACAGTGATACCTCGGTATACAGATCAATGGGCTTATATCGAACTGGATATAAAATTAAAAATTTTTTCCCATAAGAAATAATTTGAAAATCCGTTCTCATGAAAAAAAAAAAAAAATCCAATTTTATTGCCATATTATACAATGATGCGTTTGTGTAAGATAATTTAAACAATGCTTAATACTGCAATAAATAAATACAAAAACAGTTGTATGAAATATATGAATGAACATTTACCAAATTTAATTCTTCCTTTTCTGTTTTTTCCCCCTACTTGGATCTGGTTGAAGATCAAAGGAGATTTGACGTTTATTAAAAAGTCTATCCAGAAAAAATTCAATTCTGCCTAAGGAGGAATCTTCCCTAAGGATGCTTTGTTAATGTGTTTTATTTTGCCTATTACTGCTTGTTTTGGGCTTTATTGCATTAAAAAATTTGCAAATTAAATGCCATAATTCAACACTGTTATTGATGCCTCATTACCATACTATACCAACTCATACTAGCCAAACACCGACGATGAAATCTTTACAATGACTTCAACCGTTAACAACACAACTGCTGAATCATTAGACACTTCTATCTCCCTCCAAATCCATACTCAGACTAAACTTCATTTTTTTAATTCTTGCTGTTCTAAAGATTTTTCTAAGTTGCTAATTGGCGAAACTATAACAGAATCGTAATTTAAAATCCATTTCCTCGTACACCGGAACTGTATAGTTGGAATGATACTTTTTCTACAAAGTTTTGACGCTCATCCATTTGGTAAAGGTTTTGTCGTACGGGAATCATATTCCAAACAATCGTCGTGATCAAATAAAATTTTTTGCATCGAAAAACAAAATGTAAATGAAACTGGAGTTATTCAAACTGAAACCGAGGTACTATTGTATTTCTGTTTCTACTCTATTTGCACAGTGTGCATTTGTCTCATTTTTCGCAAACTGTTTTATACAATACAATTAAAACGTCGACTTTTAAAAAATTCCAGACAATGCTTACGCATACTTTGGCATTGCAAACAATATATTACGGTTTGTTTGGGTGGTACTTGTCTGAAAAGTTTCTTGACGTCCATCCATTTAGCAAAGATTTTGATGCACGCGAATCGTATTCCAATCAAACTTCGTATACCAAACACATTTTTGGGTCGAAACAAAACAAAACAAAACAAATCAAATTGGACTTGTTCCAAAGGGACGTATACCGAGGTACTGCTATATTTCTATTTGCCCAGTGTATATTTGTCTCATTTTTGCAAATTGTTTTATACAATACAATGGATAATTTTAAATATCTTCTATTATTCCCAGTGGTTTTTGCTAATGGTGTATATTTTTTTTTTTTTTCTTCAGGCGGAGGACGAGATCCGCTCCCTGCAGAAGATGATCCAGAGCTTGGAGAACAGCCTGGACCGGGTGCAAGGCGACCTCCAGCAGGCCAGCACCCTCCTCGAGGAGAAGGACACTGCACACGGTGAGTTTTTCCACGTAGTTGGTGACCAAGAATGAATGTAACCCCAACATAAAAAGAACGGATGCTCCTGAATGAACCGAGAATGAACGCGACCTAACGTAAAGTCGAAACAATCCTTAAAACGTTGAACATTTATATGTAGCACTTGTATGATTTTTTTTTATTTCAAAAGTCGATTGGACGTGTTGATCTATATACTCTATATACTTTAAAATATAAAATCATCTTTTTTTTTTTTATATCCACGTATTAATAAAGTTATGAAAATGACTAGAAGGAAATGTTTCTTAATCTGTTCTCTATAGAATTCCTTGCTGAAATCAGCAGACAGAAATAAGTAACAAATAAGTAGATACTAGTGGAATGAATGAATGAGCGAATTTCTAAGTATATCTGGCGAGCGAATGGACGAATGAATTTTACCGTTATTTCGTAAACGAAGGAATTTCTAAGGATATCTGGCGACTGAATAGACTTTTTGCCGTTATTGAATGGAATAAAATCTGTGATTGAATGGTGCATGAATACGTTTCCGACTGCTCTTTGTGTAGCACAGTGAACACCTTCATCTGTAACTTTTGCCGAACTAGAGTAGTAGCAAAACGTAAAATTCGTTATAAAGGGAGCGGCGGGCCAAGCGACGAACGCGGGAGGAACCGTATCTGAAACCCAAGGGCAGACCGAGCAACGAAAGAGCAAAGGTTGACAACATTGAAATGACACAAATTTTATAGTATTAATTATTTTCCTAATAGAAGCAATAATTGTTAAAGCTTCGAGGTTGATTGTCTACAGAAGACTATTTTTTTAGCTTCCAGGACCATATATAAATCACTCGTATAAAAAAATCTAAGAAAATCGGAAAGTAACATAAATTAGTTAGGAAATACGAACTTATACATTCAAACTAGTTGCTCTATGTCGGAAGATCTCCATTTTCAAAAAGCACAAATGAATGCTCATTCTCATTCGATGATGAAGATTCTTTAAAAGAAATCTACCGTTATCTTTCTTACAAGCACCACTAAGCAGCATTTAAATTATAATAAGCCAATAATAACAATAATAACAATAGGAATTTTTTTCGTTGAAACGGTTTATCCTTTTGTCTTTATTTCTTATGCAAAAATTCGTTTGGGTGGTACCCTCTTTATAAGCATGTCGGATTAAGGGCCCGACTCATAGCCCAATGACAACTAGCGTGCATAAGGGTCATGGTTCGAATCTGCTGGCGGCATTCTTGTAGTCACTGTCTTCAGAAACGAGGAGCCTTGATGGCAATGTGGCATCTCGCATCGAATCAGACTGCCTGGTTGGAATTTTCCGGGTTTTCTCCCATACGACACGTGGCATCAATAAAAGTCATTCTGGAACTTCGTCTACACGTGGTATTCCTAAAGTCTGTCCTTCCCTTAACAATCGTCAGTGGACTATTTGTGGTATACTACATGAAGCCTACCGATGATCCACCCGCACTTTTCTAACTTGTTGAAGGGCTACATAGGCCCACACATTGTCCGATTTCGTGAATTAATAATCAATTTAACGGCGGAAACACACAAATCGATTACTTGTTAGGGGTGCTAGTCAGATATACACCCCGCAAAACTGTTTTGAAAAATAATGTGCTAGTTAGTATGGTTTTTTTTTATTTAGTTCTTTTTAATATCGTGCAATTTAAAATTTTTTTATTAAAAATATTTTTATTGCAATTAAAATCCCCCTCAACAACATTTCGGGTTCGAGTCCCGGCGGTGCCATGGGTATTTGTAGTGGTTCGGCTTCCACTTTAAACTGTAGGTCCCGGTCTGTTTAGCCCAAAGTGTGCATAAGATGACCGTAGAGCGACAAACAAACCAATCAACAACATTTCATCCCCTATGACGCCGCTCTTTCTGAATCCGTCCGGCATGGAATCATCAGAGCTTTTTGAATCCAACTTGACCTCTTGCCATTTTTCCATGCTATGGATGGTCCTATGGTACTATACAGATGTGGAAGGGGGTGGGTGGGAAATATAGAGGGTGCGTCGAAAATATGTAATTTTTTTTTTTTTTTTTGACGAATCTTTTTGTTGACCTATATGAAAAAAACTTTAAAATATATAAACAAAACAACACCAATCAATTCCATTTTGTTTAAATTTCTATACCCGAAATTGAAATTTTCATTAAATTAAAAAAGAACTAATTGAAATTTTAGTTATAGATTTATAAATTTTAGATTTTGAATATTAAAAAATATTTCTAATATATTCGATTTTAGTACTGAAGCGCTCGATATTGTAAAAATATAATTATATTTGTTTAACCACGAAAACAAAATATTTATGTAATTACAAACTAATTCCATAAAAAAAAAAATATATAGATTTTTATTTAGAACATTTTAAAACAAAATTTCAAATAACTTAAGTTATTTTTGCTTTTGAAATAATGTAATTTTTCTAAATGTACTATATGAAATGAAAAAACTGAGAACTTAAAAAATACTTTGTTTCTGATAAGCCTATTATATAGTAAATGTCTTTAAATTTAACATGAATTCTCAGAAGTATATTGCTTTTAAAATATTTATTTTAAAATGTCCAATAATTATAAAATTAAATTATGAAAATTATTATAAAATTATTATTATTATTATTTTTTTTTTCATTTAGAAGAGTCAGAAAATAGTAGTAGAATTATAACGTCTCATTTGCTATTTTTTCCCATTAATTATTTGTAATTTATTAAATTTTTAAAATTACTATAAATACAAATAGTTTTTTTAATTGGAGATTCAATTTGAAAATGCCTTAATTCATTCAAAATTAAATTAAATTAATAAAATAAATTATTAAATAAAATTAATTAAATTTAGAAAAAGTCATATTTGTATTAAGATTTATTTGATTAAATTTTTTTTTTTACAACAATAGTAATGGAATCAAATTATAGACAAAATTGATTAGCCATTTTAAAATACATTGAATGAATTAAAATATGTGATCATATATGAAAACTTTGAAATTTATTTCTAAGGAAATGTATATTTTCTGATTTTTTTACAGATGTATCTATTAAAGTCATAAAAATAAAAAAGATATTTTTACTTTTTCTGGCGGTCTTGCAAAGTTCGAAAATCCTAATTCTTCCTCTTCCTTTATTTTCTAGAATGTTTTAAAAAATGTATGTTGATTACGATATGATCACGAGATGGCGCCACCAATACGTTACAGCATTAAATACTATTTATACGATTTTTTTAATGCTCGAATTGGATATCATAATTTTTTGTGCGATTCATATTTACTTAGACACAGCATGGGAAAAACATATTATTCAACGAAATTCTGAAAATTTTCTAGAAATAATAAATTTTAAACTATATATAATATTGAATATTTCATTTCATAAACATAATATTTTGACACAGTTAATGTTCTGGAATTCTTTTTATATAGATTTTTTACCCAATTTAAGAATGTATCTAGCACATGTAAGGAGGTTTAGATGCACTTTAAAATTAATTTTATTATAATACAAGGGATACAAATTTAAAATAATTAGAATTTTTAAAAGAAAACATGAAATATTTGTAGAATTTTTAATTCCTTCAAAGTTTGTTTTTACTTAAATTTAATTTAAATTTTCATAAATTAGTTAAATATTTTTAATAAATTTTATAATTTTTATTAATTGTTATTTCTATACTATTTTTAAAATTAGTAAACAAAAAGATCCAACTTTTCATCAAAGCATTTATAACAGTACTAAAAAGCTACATAAATTTTAAATATGGATTGATTTTATTTCATGTAAAATTTCAAAATTCATACGTTATATTTTATTTAAAATAAAAATATTATTTTGGGGTATAAATAAAATGTGATTGTGTTATCTTACTTGTTGTTTTTCATGGTTTGATAAACTATAACTACTGTAATAATATAGCTATATTTTTATATATCTATCTATTTATTAATAATTATCTATTTAAAGTTTCCATCAATATCAATATATATACTAATTTTATAGAGGTTATTAAAAACAAATAATGTTTCATGGTGGTACATTTTAGTTTAAAGAAGCGATGCAATTTATTTTCAATTATGTTTTTAAATTTTACTAAAAGTATGTGGGGAAAAAATTTGCTGTGTTAAGATTACCAATGAAAAGGCATATAGGGCGATAGAAAATGTTTTGATAAGTATATTTTTGTTTCTCTTTCAAGGTCTTTTATATTTTTGTCGATTTCAACTACTAACCATTTTTGCAAACATTGTGGACGCGATATCGTGAGGCCTCATCATTCGTTTGGACTTTACACGTAACCGCGAGCCGGTGTCAACACCAGCGATTCATGAAGTTATTCTCCTCAAATTGGCAACAGCGAAACACGCCCATTTTGGCTTTCGATTTTCGTGTCAGTCGCGTTCACTGTCATCGTGAGAGCTTTCGGTTTTGATCCAAAATTTTTCTGTTTCTGTCGCAAAAATGACCACCCTTCAGCAAAGTACCCTCCTGGAAGTCCTGAAGAAAAAAATGCGTAGCATGAAGGAGGAATTGGAAGTTGCTAAGGAAGCCGCTGAAGAAGCGCAGGCACGCCTTCAGGAGGAAATCAGGCGAAGGGAGGAGGTCAGTAAATAAATTTATATTTATTCGAAGCCCGTTGGTAAATGTTTTGCTCTTAGAAATATCACCCTGCGTGATTTCGTTGTTTTTCATAGTTATTTGAATGCCCTTCATATGAACTATTTGTTGTTTGGTTTCAGTTGTCAAATATAGAAATACTTGTTTTCAAATTTGAATCAACATTTTTTTTGATGTTTTAAGTAAAGCTCATCATTTTCTCTGTTAGTGAGATAAAATATTAGTATTGATGACTACTTATTGTATTGGTGACTACTTATTGTATTGATGACTCTAAAGTAGTAATGTAATAATGTAGGTAAGAATTGTAATCATGAGAATTACTGTACTTATTCTAATTTAGTAACTTGCATATTCTTTTATTATAACAGTCTATGTAAATTTGGGTTTTATTTTATGGTCTGAATCTAACAATAAAAAATCCCATTTTTTAATGCATTTTCAAATGCATTTAAAAACTGTGAATGTATGAGTGCCTTTCTGTATCTCAAATATTTTAAATCATTTTTGAAAAAGTCGGTGATTATTTTCAGTCTTCATAATAACAAAAGTATAATCTATAATATACACATCTTTTTATTCATTCTTTAAGTTATTTTAATTGTGGTCTAATATTGATTTTTTTTTCTTGTTTCTATTTGTTTATTTTTAAATAAGTATGATTTGTACCTTTATTTTTCTCTCATTTCTTTTAGTATTTAAAAAATATCGAATATTATTGTGATGTATAAGATACTATTCAAACTTGAGTCCAAAAGCATGGCAATAAAAAACTAAAAACCCTTTAAACATTGATCCCAAAAAAGTAAGATCTTGTCGCATTAGCTGCAATTTAGTTTCGGAACAATTTTTTTTATAAACATAAAAATTTGCATTGTTAGAATTTCGATCAATGCTTTGATGCATTGATCGATTACATTTATTATAGAATTCAAGTATAAACTTGGTTATTTGGAATGAAATCGAATTAGAATTTGAACTATAATCCTCTGGTTTATTGCCAGAATTTTCAGGATTAGGTGATACATTACTGTTATTATTAAAAATATATTCACTTGTTCTAAAAAATGATAATAAATAACATGCAGATACTTGGCAAACTTTTCAATATCAAAGGACTAAATTTTTCAAGCCAAATGTCTGTAAAATAAAGAAATTACTATAGAATGACTGTTGCCAGATGCATGATATAACAAGTAAATTTGATGTTATAGAATAATGTACAAGGTAGGCCAAAATATTTATTTTATGCCAAATAAAAATCATTTTTACATGAATGATTAACTCTTTCAAAAAGATAAATTTGAGATGTGAGAATATACTAGAATTAATTTATTAATGGATTAAATATATATGTTCTTATCATTTTTTTTGGATTGCATTATATTTAGTTAATGCTGGAATAAATAGTTTAAAATAGCCTTCACTCACTTTGAGATAGTCTCAGTATTTTGATTACTTAACTTTTGGATGTTCATTTTAAGGTGCATTTCTATTATTTTAAGTTGAATTATGATTTCTAGTAACAGGTTGATCAAACTATTTCCTACAAATTTTGAAACTCTCACTAGAAGATTTCCTATTCCAGATTTCTCTTATATAAAAATTTCCTTTTGAGATGCATAAGAATTTTAATTTTAGCTAAATGCGTTTATGAAGTTCCTTTGGGAATATATTCATTTCATTTTTGTATGCCATATCTGCTTAAATAAGAATGTGTGCTAATATGGATGTCAGAAATAAATTTACTGTATTTTTGATTTTGTGATATAATATCACACTTTCGTTAGTATATTTTTAGTTAATATTTTTAGAATGCAAGTCTGCTAAGTAAATGTAAATTATAAATAATGCTGCATTTTTTTCATTTGGGAAAGTTGCATTTTCAAATATAAAAGTAATTGGTTTTATATATAAGTATATAAAGTTTTTACTAATTATTGTGTGTAATATTGAGAAACTGATAACTGTATATTAATGCATATTTTTTTTTATTAAAACATTGATGCATTATTACAATTGATTGTTCTTAAAGAATCAAATTCTTAAAGCATCATTGCATACTTTATGTAATTTTTTAATATTGAGTTGTTATTGATAAACATAGTCACATAACCACTTCTAATGTTTGTTATTACATGATATGAAAATATTTGTTGTATTTTTTTTACTTTATTTTAAAAACTTGCAAATGATACCAATTATTGAAATGCATCGTATTTTTAAAAATTATAATTATTTTAGATTTTCTAAAGTGGATGAATAAGTTTTTGGAGATCTTTTGATAAAGCCTCTTTGCCTTACACGATGTTAACAAATTTATGAATTTGAAAATCAATTGGATGATTTTGTAATTTTTTATAGTAAAAATTTGTTAGTGATCTAATTTAAATATTTATAAAATGTCCAAGGACAATTACAGAAATTTCTAACAACAACTTGTTAATGTGATGAATGTTTGCAAAATAAATACCTTTTCTGTTGAATTTCTGAAAGAAAATATATGATGGGTTTGTAATTATGATGAGAAGTTTCTTACTGATTCAATGTAAAAAATATAAATATTTTCAATATTTAGTAGTGATACCTAGGCTATCATGATTTTGATATGGATAATACATTGCAATTTTATTTGTTATTGCTTTAAATAAACAACAAATTTATTATCTGCTGTTCAGCAAACAATACACTCAAGAATTCATTTGAGTTCCTTTAAAAGAAGCATTTTATATTCTAAAGGTTTAGTTTAATAAAATAAAATACTTCATGTGGTATTTATATTTTTAATAAAATTGAATGGGAAAAAATATGAAGTTTTTCAATATACAATTTAATTTTCTTAATTCATACTTACTTGGGAAACATTCTAAATTCACAGTTTCTGTGGAAGAACTGTACATTTATTAATTGCACACAAGCACACCAATATTTTTCACATACCTAAAGTAATGCTTTTAGAATAATTACATAATATTAAAGTTGCTATGTACAATACCAAGATTTTAAGATAATTTAGAAAAACAAAAACATAGATAATATTACAGTAAACAAATATATTGCCTCATTATCGTACAATTTGTTATTCTAATAATTTTTATTTAAAGATATGCATTAAATTTTTAGATGTTCAGTATTTTTATTTAATCTAAGCTAATTGGAATAAACTTGTTATTTAAAAACAGCGCTTCCAGGCATAGAAAAAAAAAGCCAATAATAGTATAATTTGTAGATTACATTTTGAACTTTTTAATTGTCAGTTATGCTTAAAAGAGTAGTTAACATAAAACCAGGGCTGCCAATCTCTGATTTTCCTTTAAGATCTCCTGCTTTTACTTAGTCGTGGCTTTTGATGTTTATTTTGAAAATTGTAGAAAATCTTGGGTTTTTAGGTTTATCAATGAAATTGAAATAATAATATAATAGTTCTTATAATGTGAAAAAAATTGAATTTAGGCTTGTTGTAGTTTTTTACAAGAAAATAGTTTGACTAAGCATTTCTGAAGTCTGTGTTCTGCTGTCTGCAATGTTGTTAGTTTGATTTTTGCTTTCAATAAAAATATTAATCTAGCATCTACTGCATTTGTTTCAGCTTTTTTTAGCTGGTTTAAAATTTTTTTGTTTTAAATAGTATTCATACATTTCGCACTAGCTATTATTGGGAATACATTTCACTAAAGATGAGTGAACAGAGTACACGAACAAAAAAACATAAATGGCATGCTTAGTGTTTCTAATTGAAATGGCCTCTATTGCAACAAAATTAGTTGATTTTATTAAAACAAAACCATAATGAATGACCATAAAAAAGTAAATCCATCCAGTTGAAACATAATGACTAGCATATAAAAATACTGAAGTTATTAAAAAAGATTGTGAAAGTAAAGTTAACCAAAAAAGTGATAAGTAAATATTTAACTTTAAAATGCCATTTTTCCGTGGATTTGGGGAATTTTACTAGCTTAATCTTGGGGTTTTTGATAAAAATTTCATTGGCAGCCCTGTTTGTAACAATTGTATACTTTGATCTACCACTTCATGATTCGATAAAGCGAAACTGCACATCCGTAAAGTAATCTGCAATATGTGTGCATAACTCTGTTTTGATTTCTACTGGAAGTTAGATAAACTTTTATGTGAAAGTTTTTTTTCATTTGATAAGAAAATGTTTTCTTAACGACATTGATATAAATTTTATTTCAGCCTTACTAAAATCTTAACTCTTATCAATGCAAACGCGTTCAATTCAAACCATCTACCTTATCGAAATCTTGAAGTATTGTAGGGGGGGGAGTGGAGAAACCACGGTTGATAGTTGCCGGAGGAGAAGCACTGGTTGTTTGCTGTGACCTGCTGCAGACTAGCTGACCTTGCTCAGAGTGTTATGGATACGGCACATGGAGTTAATGAAATTGGGAGCTCTCCCTATTCGGAAACAGAATGTTGAGGCCAACATCTCCTGTCCGTCTCCGTACTAGGATTGGCGCCATTTGGCTCCTTTTACCCACACATTTCTTCAAAAATAGAATTAAGAATTATGAGTTTATTAATACAAAAAAAAAAAAAAATATAAATCACAAATTAAAAATAAATAATACACTTTATAAATTATATTAATTAGTATAGAATAATAGTTAAAATAGATATACAATCCTCTGAAAACGCACAATATATCAAAAATGATATTTATTAATAGGGTAAAAATAACAAACATTCAGAAATCTTAAATTTGCATTTATTTAGAGTTTATTATTAATTTTTAAATAAAGAATTTGTTTAGAAAATCGTTATACGAGTTGCCACCATCGCGTATGTTAAACGACAAAAAACAGTTCACGCCTAATAATAATAATAAATGTTACTCTAAAGGTTCTTAGTTTAGCAACTTCTGTACTTCATAGCATCATTAGGATTTGATGCCATGAATTGATTGCATTTTCAATTACTTTGCAATAATTACAGTAATTGAAGTCCTTTTCATCTTTAGCTTGTTCTGTTTCAGTAAATCATTCCATTTTGAAATATTGAACGTATCATTTGTTTCTTTAACGGTGATATCTTGTTAACACGCCTTGAATTAAAATGTATTCATCATTTACTTATACAGCTAGAGTAAAATTTATGAATTTTTCTACGTTATATAACTATATGTCTTCAAATCCAAGATTTTCTATAATTTCGGAATAAAATCTAGCATTGGCAGGCTTGCCTCAAGTTGCCATTTTGTTATATCTTACAAAAAAATTAAGACTGAACAGATTTGTTTTTGCCAGCTCCAAAATCATCATCACTACTCAAAAAATACTTCAAAATTAAAATGTTCTAATCTCATTAAAATTTTACATCTCTTTTAATTAGTTTTTTTTAAGTTATTAATTTTTATTCTTAATTTATTTTTGTATGTGCGATGAAGTTGTAATTATTTCCTGTTCAGCAATTTTTCATATTTCTTTCCTATATGTCTAATATTTTATTATTTTTTTTAAAAATTTCCATACAATATTGGAATATTGCCCTATCCTATTCACATTAAATTTAATTAATTGCTTTTAACCAATCGCATTGGGATTTTCGTTCAGCTAAACTGTCCAGAGGATTTGATTTGCCATTTGGCAGAATTAATGAACATAGCGCATCTCCATCGTTGCTTGGCACTTCATGGCGAATCCCAGACGGCCAGATGCTGACAAGCTAGAGAACTCTTTAAGGCAATGACTTCAGTCAACTTAATTGCTCATGTGTACATTTTCTTTTTTATTCTGTATTTTTTCCCTTTTTGTATTGCCTTGCCATTGGAAAAAACCCCCAAAAAAACCAACAACACCTCTAATGATTTCTTTTTATTAATTATTACATGAAATTTTAATGGTTTTTATGCTAGAAAATCCGGCACTTACGTATTAACGGTACCTTGGTGAAAGACTTGGCGGTTTGTAAGTGTCGCCAATCTAACAGCTACTAAGGTTACCAAACCAATAGAATAGATTTGCGCCACTTAAAAACCGCCAAATCTGTAGCTGCGGTTGGCGCGTGTGCTCTTTATTGGCGCAACTGTCGCCAAGGTACCGTTAATACGTAAGTACCGAAAATTCCATTCCCATTTGTATTCAATACTGAATGGAACTGTGTAAAAGATGTTTTAAATTTGGTACATTTTTGAAATATTAAAAAAAAAAAAAAAAAGATAACGAAAGATCGATGTTGACTCAGTAAGGATGAGCATTTCAATGTACCGTCGTGTGTATTTGAATACATGTTATCTTCATTGCTGTTGCATACGCATGTAAATTTTTCTGAGTGATAAGATAATCATTCAAAATATGACTCATTAAAATTTTTAATAGCTTATGACGGTTTCACTTATCGTGCAATGTTCAGTTTTTAAAGATATGGTTTTGCTGTGAATCATCCTACAATAAACCTGCATTAAAAAAATAAGGTTAAAAATTCAATTTTTTTTTTTTTATTTGCTATTATAATAATAGAAAAAAAAAACCCTCTTAAATATATAAAGGGAAATATAGTTTATTCTTTGAATTATCTACAAAAATTAATGTCTTAACAAGAAATATTGTAGGTAAAAAAGAGGAATATTTGAACATACTAATAATAAGTTCATCAAAAAATTTTATTTTAGGAAATGAGTATCTGATAATCTATTGATTTAAACAAGTAAGATAAATTTTTTTTTTTTTTTTTTTAAGTCAATTCGTACTTTTTTTTTCCCACTATATTGCAGAAAAGTCCTTCATAAATAATGTTCATTCATTTTTTTAAGTTTATCTGGCGTCATCCATTGGTAGATATATGTGCAACTTAAATAAAAAAAAAAAGTAAAATTAATTAATTAAATTTAATTATTGAATTAATATTTGAAAAACTGACTCATCAAGCGTCATCCACTACAAGCTCAAAAAAAAAAAAAAAAAAAAATTTGAACTTGAGTGGATGAATAAAAAGTATTTTATGAACGATTGGAAATTTGAACAAGAGGATATAGGGAGAGTGTGAGCTAATAGAAAGAATTGAATGAAAAAAAAAAAGGTTAAAAATTCAATTTTTTTTTAATTTGCTATTATAATAAAAGAAAAAAAAAATCCTATTAAATATATAAATTGAAATATAGTTTATTCTTTGAATTTATCTAGAAAAATTAATGTCTTATGAAGAAATGCTATAGTTAAAAAAAAAAAAAAGAATATTTGATCTTACTAATAATAAGTTCATCAGAAGGATTTTATTTTAGGAAACTAGTATCTGATGAACGTTAAGCTATTGATTTAAATAAAAATAACTCTGCTCGGCTATTTTATTTTTTGACCCATTATAAGTCTCAAGTTGAATCACTGTTGGAAAAAGTTCCGGCGACGCGTGTTAGGGCCGAGGAAAGACAGCGAGCCAGTCTTTTTGCGGCCGATGCACCAACGGTCAGGTGAAATAGAGGGGGGACGCAAACAGGTTCCTTGTCAAATGCATTCCGAAATTTTTGAATCGCTTAACCAGCTGGTGTTACCGGTGTTGTCCTTTTTGCTGTTTACCATGATTCAGACTTGTAACGGTGCCGGTGACGTCAGAAGGATATTGTTTACTTAGCTATGTCTTGGAAATCCGGATACTTTGTTTCGTAGACTAGTAATAAAATAGAGCGCCCCCCCCCTGCCCCATCCTTAACAGGAAGAAACGGATTATTAAGGCCACCATCTATGATGCTAGAGGTGGCACAGCTTGGCTTCTTTTTCACGTATTTCCTCAGAACTATCATATATTTATTGCATTAATATGCACTTCATAAAATCATATTTTTGCAATAATATGCAATTGCCTATTTATTAAAAATATACAATGATACGCAGATAAATTATACCACACAAAAATTAAGCAATTAAGTACATGTGATAAGTTCTGTATATTAATATAATTAACAGTGTGCACAAATTTCCTTTAAATCTGTAAAATATCAAAAATAGTGTTTGAAGTAAAAACAACGAACGTTCAGGGAACATGCATTTATTAGGTTTCAAAAAAGGAAGCATTTGTTTACAAAATTATTTATGACTTCTTTTCCTTTCTTGTAAAACGTTTAATAGTCACCAAGCTACTATCGCAAACAAGTGAAATTTTTTAAATATATACTTAAAACTAATTGTTATTGGTTTAAAATATACATGTGATCGTAAGCAGATGATTATCGTAATTATTCATCAAAATAAAAATTACCTAACGTACTACATTATGATACATGCTTCGATATCAAATCTGTTGAATTGCACGTCTCAATAAAATTAATGGCTTTTAGAAAACTATTCCAATTTCTTTTCTATATCAATACAGTATAACAAATGAATTTCTATGTTCTTTAAAATTGTAAGGCCTTCCTTTTATACATTTCTCGGCCACAAACGTCTATGCAGGGCAATATTTGACCATTTTCACTGTGAATTGCAAGTAAAGAAAGCTTCGAATCCCATACAGATCACTGGGAGAATAGTCCTCCACCCCTATTATGACTTAAAATAGCAACCACTATGCAGGCTCTATTTTGTATGGGTGGAATGAAACTTGATGAATTTCGAATAGCTGTTACTTTTAATCTATTCAAAATAATTGCAAAAACATGGTATCATGGACATAGTGCCAGTTTCATTAAAGAACGTTGAGTCTTTTAAGAGTTGCATATAATCGGAAAACGAATTCAGTATAAGTAAATACGGTTTTTGGATTATTTATTCTATCATAAATATAGATTTTAATGTACTGTTGAATGCTATTGGAATTATTAGATGCCCTATCGAACTAATGTTTGTGCTGATTTTGAGACTAGTTAGGAAATCCAGAGATGATCTCATCTTAGTTAAAAATGAATTCGTTTTTATATCTTGCTTGTGTCATTAATCCTTATTGAACAATCTATTATGAGGAGAAAATTTTTTTAATAATTTTTTTAAAAATGAATTTCTAAATAAATCTGTCATATCTCGTGTGAAGGTCGTCTCTCGTCGTTATCTCTGGTATAAATTATAGCATTACTTGTATCTGTAGTTCCCAATAGAGAAATAGAATCGTTTTGTATCGCGTAAGTTTCTTTGTTAAAGACAAAGGATTGTGAAAAGGAGGCTTGAAGGATACGTATTTGTAAATTGCATTCCATTCTTTAAAATGGTTCTTTGAAAGGATCCATTCTGGATAAACATTGGTCCTCTGATTCCGTTTTCCAAGCGATGCTACTGGTGGGAGGAAAAATAAACCCACTCCCAATTTATGTGTGTTTGAGCCAAGCCGAAATCTTCATGCCCCGCATCTTACGCGGAAAGCATTCTAAACAGAGATATTTATGAATAGAATAGGAAATCTTATCAAAGACGGGGAAAAAATGACGTACAAACTAAATTAGATGTCCTAATTTGGTTTGACATCAAAGTAGCGCTATCTACGAGGGAAAGTTGACTGGGTCACAGCTAGGGCTACTTGGGATTTTCTTCAGAGTTTTAGTTTTGACTTGAGTGAAGTCTTGGGTTCTTGGTTTTTATTTCAAAAATAATAAAAAAAATAAGACTCAAAACCCAAGATTTTCTATAATATTCTATTTTGAGTCTTATTGAAAAAATATAATAACATATTATAGTTATACATTGTGGAAAAAATTAATGTAAATAAATTTTTGTTGTTATTTAAACTATGTTATAGTTTGTCTCGAAGTTTCTGTTTTTTTTTCTGTAATATTGTTCGCTTGATTTTTGAAATAAAAATATTAATCTGTTAACAATGTTGCATACCACGTTTGCTCCAATTTTATGTTGTTACGCGTTGTCTTAAATCTTACTGTTAAATTTTATGCTAGCTATATAAATGGTGAATACATTTTAATTCAAAACTTATTAACAAAATACACCGATAAAGAAATGTAAATGATATGCTGTGTTTCAAAATGGAATGGTTCAATGAAAATAGTATGAGATAAAAGATGAAAAGGAATCAATTATTGTAAATGTTGTAAAGTGACTCCGAAAAATAAAAGTAAATTCGTGCGATCAATAGATGAATATTGGAGCTATTCATGAAAATACAAATTACTGAACATGCTACATTACAATACAGGCTTTTATATTAATTATATATGAATAGCATATGCTCAAAGATTGCTTTTAAAATATTTCATATTCATTTAATATTTTTAGATATATGCCAATGTACATTTTAGAAGTATAAGACCCTCTTCCATATGTAGGAATATTTAACAATTTTTAATGTGGAACGCAAGTAAACAAAGCGATGAATTTCATACAAATCAATGGTTTGGTTTGTCGCTTTACAGTCTTGTGCACACGAGGGTTAAACAGACCGGGATCTACAGTTTAAAGTGGATTCCAAACCATTAACAAGCATACATGTCACCGCCAGTATTCGAACTTGAAGCCTGTGGCACCAACGGCCAGAGCGCTAGCCGATTGGCCATCATACAAATCAATGGGAAAATGGTAAAGCTAATGGTAATCATAGTTTTAATTTGTTAGCTAATAAAGAATAGTCATGCTAATGATCGTAAGAAGTGTAAAAGAACTTTTGAGGTTGCTAACTGTTGAAAAAAATATTTATTAAAAGTAAATAAATATTTAATTTAATAACTTTATCTTGCGTTCTTTGGATTTTGCTGAGATCTTTGGAATTTTACACCGGCCTCATCTGAGATCTTTGGAATTTTGATCTTGGATTTTTGAAAAAATGCATTGGTAGTCCTGCGACTCGCGGATACCTGTCTTTTACACGAGCCTCTTTTGTTTCTTATCCCCACCCCCAGGTATTAATTCTCTCGAGCTTAGTAACCTTTGCTGGCGCATTCGGCCTTGACCTCGGTAAGGTCAACATACTTTTTACTGTTCATCAAAATTCTTTGCGCGATTTTTTTTTTTTTTTTTTTTGCCACCGTGTATTGGGAACGACACGAACTGAATTTTGTAATCTTCGGATAATTTATCGCATTTCTTTCTTTTCGATAAATACAAAATGGTAAGGGGAAAAAGTGATGGCATTGAGTTCTGTGTGCCTACCGTAATTTCCTGTCCTAATCCGACACGTCATATAACCCCCGAGGCATAATGCTGGGCCCGAAAAAAAGTGAAAGTTCTCGGTGTAATAATCCGATGACTATTCGATCGGTCAAGTTCTGCTTTGTACTAGTAATTAGTTCTATTTTTAGAAACACGCAGAAAACTAATGAATCGGTTTTTTTCCCTTCCCACAATTTGAAAATAGGTTTAAAAAATTATGAAGTTGGATGATGAAAATCTAAAGAAGATATGAATTGAAAAACTCTCCGTGACAACTTGAACCAAGATTTGTAATCTTCGTATTTGCTAGGGAGATGAAAACTTTTTATCATTATGGCAGTTGATTATTAATCTGGCCTACTTTAAAGTGTTTTTAATTCTTATCTATAATACACTAAAACGTCTCTTTCATCTACTAGCAAACAAGCGATGCTAGGATACGCGTCGTATTTTGTTTACTAGTTACTTACTAGTTAGTTTTGTTTATTACTGTTAGTTTTCCTTCTAACGTTCCTAATTGTTAAGATTTTTTCTTTATTTATAAAATTGTTTATCTTTCTTCCTCACAAAATTTTTATCCTTTTTTTAAGAGGAAGGCAAAAACAATTTTTTAGATGGTGGCTTTTGTGATTTCCGCGAAAAAAAATTGACCATTAATTGTACTGAACTGGCTGTAATCTGTTACTTTGGAATGTTGAGGCTTTGTAGCGTAATTAAAAATTATAAATAAATTACTGCTATGCCAAACAAAGTTGGATTAAACATGAAATTTCAGCTTCGCCGAATTTATTCAATTTTTAATTGGGAATTATATTTAAAATAATATAAAAAAATGGAAGATTTTCAATTGGAAAAAATATGAAACCCTGTAGTGCGGGATTATTTTTTGGTTGTATTTATCCTAAATTTTTGTATGGATTTAAATAGCATCGTTGTAAAACGTGTGAAAATAGTAATGGGCATTGCATTCATTTAAAGACATGGAAAATAATACATGTATTATAATTCTTGTGCTGGTTTCAGAGGGAAAAACCGCCATGAAATTGTATATTAAGATTTGCAATTCCGTTACTTTGCGCCGTGGTTAGTGATTGCAACTAATTCGTAAATCGTTGTACCCTAAATCGATAAAAATAAAAAGTCCACTCCCATAAAAGTTAAATGTTTAAATGACTGATTCTTTCTGAATTGTGAGTTGCATCGTCTCAATGGATGCTCTGCTGGGAAGAATGAATGTGTGTAGACAAATCACAATGCAATGGTACCTCGGTATACGTCCGCTTTGGAATAAGTCCAACTTGATGTGCGTCCTGTTTGAAGCCGAATAATTTTATTTGGTATACTCGATTCGTGTGCGTCAGAATCGGAAGCCAAACGGATTGGTGCCGATCAGTCAGAGTAAGCCGTAATAGCATTGTTTGGAATGATCAGGCAGTGTCATGTTTCTGAAAAATCACGAGAACATAAAAATATACACTGAAAATAGAAATACAGTAGTACCTCGGTATACGTGCAGACAAGTACCACCCGAACAAATCGTAATTGTGCTGCTTGGAATTATCAGGCCATGCCGCATTTCCGAAAAATCCTTATAAAAAATGAAGTTCTTTGGACCTATGTTAAGTAAATATCAAATCTGGTAATCCTTTACTAAGTCTAAGTATGGGAAAAAGAAAAAATTTATTAAGTGTTCGTTTTTGGACGTATTTCATCTAACTGCTTTTGTATTTATATATTTTGGTAATGAGAATGCTATTTACAACCATATAGCAATTTTAAACAGTACACTCAATATATAGTATGCCAATAAAGCTAGGATTTTTTTTTCTTTATGTAAACAGATTAATCATTTTACCTATATTTCGTATGAGAAATTTTCCAATTTGAATCAAATTCAAGGATCTGAAATGGATTAAGAACGTATACCAACTACAATTGGAATTTTTCATTGCAAGCAGTGATACTCACTACAAAGCCTCATTATCTGTTTGCGATTTCTCTTCGTTTTTGCAATTTGATTTTTTGATTTTGTCTTGTTCTCTTATGGTTAAAGAGAATTATTTCTATTAACCTTTGTTTTCACTCTTAATTAGGATCAATTCATGAATATCAAAATTTTACTCCATATGATTAACCGCAAAACGCTGATTAAAATTGGGGTGGTTTTTTTTTTTTTTTTTTTTTTTTTTTTTTAAGTGCATCGAAAATTTAAGCCAGACAACTCATCGAGTTGATATCTTTAAATATCAAACGAGCTGTGTAGATTATTTTTGACTTTTTGTTCTGCTTGAATTCCTATTTTAAACATATTAATGTTTTAACTGTATCTTCCTATTTGTGAACCACTATTCTATGTGATACCAGAGTTGTCAAGGTTATGGATGATGGACAATTGTCTACCGCTCTGGCCTTTGGTGTACCTTTCAGATTCAAATCCTGGCTGTGATATGGGTGTTTGTTAGTGTATCGGAATCCACATTAAACTGTAGGTCCCGGTATAATTAGCCTAAAGTGTGGACAAAATGATCGTAGAGCGACAAACCAAACTATGGATTTAGGCGGGAGACCCGATTTTTATCATTTTCTCGCCTACTCTATTTTTTTTTTTTCTCCCATTCATTTCCCTCAATTTTCTGTTACTTTTCACCTGATTTTTACATATGTCCCAATATTTCGTAGGGTTTTTTGAGCCCTAAATGTGACTAACTTCAAAATACCGATTAACACAAATGACCTGGCACAAATTTGAACCTTCGTTTTAAAAAAGCAAAATCATTATAAAATATTTGTTGCAAAATTTTGAAATAATTTTTGAGTGTTTTTTTTTTTTTTCCCTCTTTATATTGCATTTAGTAGTCGTTTAATATATTTTGTGCTTATATATCAGGCAATGGTTATTAACATATTTAAAGTTGGTATGTTTAATATATGGTTATGTACGATATGTTTAAATCATGGAATAAATTTGTAATAAAAAAAAAAAAATATTTTTAGAAAATTTAGTCTGTATATCATTATATTTTTATATTTATTTTTAAGATGTAATTATATAAAGTTTTGAATAATTTTTTACATTTAAGCATTTTGTATTTTTAATGTGTTGATGTATTAATAAAGAACTATTTTTTACTTTTTAAAAACTTTTCCGTGTTTTGTTCGCTATGATTCTCTGATTTAAGTATGTCTTGGGATATCGAGACAACACACAAAATTTTCCGGTTTTCATCATGAAGAGGTTGGCAACTCCGGGATGTAACGAATATTCTTTACTTTTAAAGAACTTCAGCTTTTTTTCATTATATTTCTATGGTATTACTTATCTCCGGGGAAAGAGAACGTGCGTGATATCTTCTGATTTTTTCCACCGTGAAGAGGTTGGCTACAATGAATGCATGTTTATTTTGAAAGCGTGCATGTTTATACACACGTTTATTTGTGAGAGGAGTGCGATACAGCACTTGGTAAGGAGGTTACCAAGGTCACACGAAGATTAAAATTTGGCATCACGCCCGCAGATGCGGAAATGAGCAGATGCATCTGGATTTCTAATGAAGATGCACGATTCCGAAAAAAACCTTCCAACATGGCTTATGAGTAACAATCTCTTAGAGAGCATATAAGTGTTATTCCATCGTAAAAGCGTAACTTTCCATGAAGTATTGAGATTTTTATGCACTTATTTAATTTATTGAAATTCTAATTAAAAACAAATTAAGAAGAAAAAAACGGGTGAAGATCATATTTTTTATTTCGATAATAACTTTGTCAGTCTCTTTTTCTTGACCTTTTCGATTATAACATAATTATAATAATGTATGTTTATTATCTTTTGGTTATTTCTCGTGACATTTAGCTTAAATTAGTGGTTCTGAAAGGATGCGCGTTGGCGCGCACTGTGGTATTCCAGAGAAATGTGTCCTTATATAAAAATCAATATGACTTTTTTTCTTTGTCAGTTTTCCCACTCAAAGATAGATTTCATTACAAATAACTAATCTTTCTGATTGCCTTCTTTCTTCACGTAAAAAATCGGCGGCCTGATGGCCAATTGGCTAGCTCTGTGGTCTTTGGTACCACATGCTTCAGGATACTCTTGATTCCCATGATAATAGATTATGAAGAATACAGATTTAAATTTGTTGTTTCAATTTTCTCCATTGCCTCATAAATGTACAGTACTTTCGGAAGTTTTCATTCGACATTTATTATTTTTTTTTTTATTGTACATCAAATGCACTAGGGGCAAGTAACTCACATAATTGACTGTCTTTTGAAGCCCTCCTTATTGAACATGAGGCCACTCTGGGGCTAGTGGGCTACTACAGTTTCAAGTACCTAGACAAGCAATCTGTGCGATATCCATAGTTAACATGCTTAAAAAATATATATATAAAATTCTTCGTGAAGTTTATATCAAAAAATTTTATTTCTCGTATTTCAATTTGTATTTTCTGTATTGAATCCTCTAGGTTACTGAAAGAAAAAATATACGTCAAAAGATTCAACCATTAATCTTAAATTTGATATATTTATACAATATATATATATATATTATATAAATTTATAGAGAGCGGTTACCAGTTACACCCTGGGATTTATTGGGGGAAAAATGTTTCAATTTTTTACTCTTAAACTCATCAACTCAATCGCAACGACATTTCGTGAAAATTAAAATGGCACTGTATGCATTATATTTAGATGCACCGTAATAACTGTTAAGATAATGAAATACGGAAAAAGATATGCATATAAGAACTATGGTGAAAACAAACAAAAAAGGTGACGATTTTTGTCTGCAAGAGATAAAAATCACAATTATTAAATTGGCCTTCTGTAAAACGTTTTTAATTCTTTCACTTTATTCCAGCCCTTTTACATTCGCTAGTCCGCAGCGATGCGTTGCGCTTCGCAATTGTAGAAACGGGTTTCTTTACATTTCTTTCATACAATTTTCTAAAGATGAAATAAAGAAAAATGAACTTAATTCTGTCAATTTTTCTTTTGACAAAAAGCACTTTTAGGTGGCCGTTTTATAGAGTTATTTATGAAACTTTAAAAGGTTTTTCTTTCCCCCTCCCCCAGATTGTACGTGGCACATTATAAAACGCCAATTTAGTTAAAGTTTTTAAAATAATATTAATATTTTAATAATAATATTAATGTTTTAGTTAATTTAATTAAAGCGGCAAATTTTAAAAATTTTTTTAATGTATAATTCGAAGATTATTGGCAGAAAATAATGGTACCATTTTTGAGATTGTACAAATGTACATTATTACATCAAAAGATAAAATGCCTGAGAAATGGTCTTTTACTTTTGTACATTTATAGAATATGAGTTCCACTTGCATATGTCCATTGATGGAAAGATGGGAGAATATTGCCCTCTAGGAAAACTTTCAGAGGCATTTGGCATACACTTGCATATTAAAATTTAGGAACTTGGCTGTTGATGATACGTACACAAAAACACATGGAGTCCCTGATTTATGAAAGTAACACTCACAAGCTGACAGCAGGTTTTTAATCTAACTTTCTTGCATGTGCATTATGAATGGAACATAAGTCAAGCATATTAATTAGATTCTATAATTTTTGTAGGTGGGAATTGGATGAATTTATGAAAACTTTTTATAAGGTGGAATTCATTAAGTTATCTTGTAACGAAAGTACAAACACGATTTATTATGGAAGGAAAATGGAGCTTTTATTTGTTTTTTTTGTCATATAGGATAAAAAGTTTTTTATGCATATAATTATAAAATCTTGGATTTTTTCATTTCAAAGTTGATTAACTGGTGAATTAAAAATAGTTATTTTATGCTTGGCTATTAAATTATGTAAATTTTCATGTGCTAATTTCACATCAGCACAGAAACTGCTTGATTCTATTTAACAGAAATAGATTTTTTTGATTTGAGTGATAAATAAGATTAGATCCTAAAAGGGAGGGGAGGGAAACTCAATTTTAACAGTATTTGAAAGAATTGTATGAATAATCTGTATGAATTAATTTAAATGAGGCCTCTTTCTTTTTAGTCCGAGAGTGAAGTGGCTGCTCTCAACAGGCGAATCCAGTTGTTGGAGGAGGATCTGGAGCGTTCTGAAGAAAGATTAAAAATTGCTACTGCTAAATTAGAAGAAGCATCTCAAGCTGCTGATGAAAGTGAACGGTATGCCTCAATTTAAATAAGATTCTTGTTTTTTTTTTTTATTGGTTTCTGTAGAGAATTTGTTTCAAAATTTTTGAAATGTATCAGATTTGATTCATCGAATTTTAAGAATTAGTTTTTGATAGTATTCCATTTCATATTAATGATATTAAGGTACTGTAGCTCATTTTTTTTTTGTCTTCTATTTAAAAATTGGAAAAAAATATATATATATATATATCATTCCTTGTTATCCATTTTTTTAAATACTAAACTGAATATTTTAAAACTTTTGATATTTCACTCAATTTTTCTAACATATGATTTGTTGGAGCCTTTTTTTAATTAAAATATTCATAATATATCTGACTTTTTAAAAATTTACAGTGATTACTTTATGCATTAAAATCTAAATGTAGCTTTTTAATTAGTATTTAATTTTTTTACTTGCAAATTTTTTGATTTACCAAATTCATTAAATGAATGTTCTTGCTTTTAAGAATAGTGTTTATCCAATGAGATTTATTGTTTTAAATAACCTTTTTAACATTAGAAACTTTTTGACTTTGAAGGTTGACTTCACATAAGTCAAAGTCAAATTCTTTAACATTTTTTACCTCTTCAAAGAACTTAGAAATGCTGCCAACATTTAGTTCTTCTGACATAACTTAAATATAGTAATTATTTTCAAGTCATTACTCATAAGATTAAAAAAATTTTAAAAATCATTCAAACATGGTTTTAATTTTTTTGTAGTAAATTTGTTGTGCCGCCATATTTTAGTTCGTTGGATTGCATATAACATTGTGTAGCTATATTGGTAAAATTGCATTGCCAGCTTTTTGTATTAAAGTGTTTTTGTTCGAATGGAAATTAAGTTTAATAACTATAAAATGCAATCTAGGGTATGAATGTATTATATTATTTATATAAGACAAGTCTGGAACAAATCTTATAATTGCTGATGATTGTCAAAAATGTGTAGATTTTTTAAAAAAATCTTAATAGTTTTGTTTATAATCTTATTATACATGGAATTCATCTTTTAGAATCCGTAAAGCCTTGGAAAATCGTACAAATATGGAAGATGACAGAATATCTCTCCTCGAAACCCAACTAGGCCAAGCCAGATTAATTGCTGAGGAATCTGATAAGAAATATGAAGAAGTGAGTATACTTTCATTAAATTTTTTTAAATCATGGGTTGATTTAAACCATTATCTTACTGAAAATTATTTCTGTTTTCTAAATTTAATTGCTTTCAACATAACATAAGTTATGTGAATGACATTAAATTCTTTTGAAATTAAATGTTCAATTTTAAATGAATTTTTTTCATATTATAATTTATTGTCGTGAATTTTAAAATCAATTAATAATTTGATATATTTGTACAAAAATAAGAAATTATTCTTTATTTAGTTAAGATTTTTAAAAAATTGTTCTTTTCAGCCTTTTTTACCTTGCCTCCTGATTGTATAATATTGATTGGAACCAAGAGAGGATAATGTATATGCTTTATTTATAAGCATCTTGAATGACTAACACTAACTTATTTTAGTTACAGAAATGACAGCATGAAATTCTTAGCTATTACAATGTATTTCTTATAAAATTGTTTTGTGATGTGAATTTAAATACCATCTAGTTCCCTAAAATTACTTAAAGAATGTGTTTTTATTTGCTAGTGAAGCGTGCACTCCATCTGCTTATAATCAATTTTTTCAAACTAATGTATTAAATAATAAAAAAAATTACATTAAAATAGATCTTGCATTCCAGTTTTTGAGAAACAAATAGGCTGTACTGCTGTATACTTCTGTTCAAAGTTAACAAATTGGTATTGTTCAAAGTTAACAAATTGTTAGGTATTGTTCGAAATTGTTAACAAAAATTGTTTTTTTTTTCCTCTTGCTTTTTATCAACAAGATCAAGTTAAGATATATTAATGATAATGAATATATATATTAGTATATTCATTATCATTAACATATCAATGGATACTAAAATATTAGTATATTCATCATTAACACAAGTTTCAAGATATATTAATGATAATGATTTCTTATCAAATCTTTCACTTCTTATTTCCATTTAAAAGTTTAGCGAGTTCTCCTTACTATCTAAAAAAACTATAGTGTAACATTCAAGTGCTTTAAAAAAAAAAAAAAAAAAAAAAAAAAAAAACCACATTTTTACAAATTAACTACCTTTCCTGAAGAACTTATGTACTGGGTACTTATTTTTTTTTATATTAAAATAATAAGGCGAGATCATTATTGTCATTCCTTTTACTCTACGATTTAAATGCTTAAAGCTACAATATCTGCAATGAGGCAGTATTTATTAAATTAAGGTGACTTATTATAACTTCCAGGGTCTTAATGTTTTCAATATTAGATGTTGAATACAATGAAAGGTAAAAAAGCAGGATTTAATCATAAATGTAACTTGTCATATTTTTTATTATTCGAGGATTTGCTGACTTCATAAAATCTGTCCAAGTCTGTAACTTATTCAAAGATAAAATTTTTTTTTTTATAACTTGATGAATAATATTTCTTGAATAGTTATACTGTAAATTTCTTAGTCAAATGAAATGTGGTAGTATTCTGTTTTGTGGTTCTCAATTTCAGAGTTTGCATGAAGTATGTGTTATGCATGTGCTTGAAAATCTTTTAGTGTTATTACTTTTTATTGATGGTTATTGCATACCTGCTAACTTACACAGTTTGGCCAAGCAATATATGAATTCAGGTCACTTTGTGAAGTTGGGCAGGCGATGTACAAGATAGAATGTGTTCTTGCAAAATTTGAATTTTTCACCCCCTTTCTAAATTCCTGAAAAATAAAGCTCTCGTCTGATGCTTCTGTTATTTTGGTTCTGTTTGTTAGGGGTTCGGAATCTACGTTAAACTGTAGGTCCCGTTCTAATTATTCAAAAGTGCACAGAAAATAACCATAAAGTGACAAACTAAACTAAACTGAACTTGGTAATTAATTAAAAGAACCAAGCATTGGTGTACATGATAATCTATAAAGAAAAAATTTCTATTAAGAGTGAGAGGTTATAGCTCTGTGATGTTTACAGATTAGTATTAGAGGGAATACTTTCATTCTACCTCTCTTTATGCATAATCATTTTTAAAGCTATTTGTTACTGAACGAAGGCAATTGCTTTTTTTTGCATGAAGTTTCATTCTTCATCTGTGCTGTTTGATTAAAAAAAAAGATTTTTCTAGAAATTTGCAACATTACTCATGTGACTATAACTTATTTTTTTTGTAATTATTTAATTCAATGATAGCAAGTACACATGGTACATTATGAAGAATACATCAAGTGCTTTTATTCTCTGCTTTTATGTAAGTGTTATTAATAAAATAAACAATGGAAGAAGGGAAATCTAAGCAATATAATTAGTTATTTTAAAATTATTTTGTAATAGAATATCCATTATCTAAAAAATGCGAAAAAGACTAAATCTTGTTTTCTGCTCCCTTCTTTGCATTGAAGTTATAAAAATTGCACATGATGATAAATATAATTTAAGCGATCTCAATTGAAATCCAGAAGCATCACGATTTTACCTAAATTTTAAAGGAAAATTATAAAAATTGAAACTTAAATTATTATTTTATTTAGTTTGCAACATAATCTGTAATGCACCAAGCAGGTGTAGTAGTAGCAATGTAATCTGTAGTGCACCAGTAAAGGTAATGCACAGAGCTGGTACTTTCAGAAAAATATTCCCTAAATATGAAGCAACAACAATGACAAATAAGTTACAGCCGAACTAAAACTCGCATCAAAAGATATTTTCTATAGAGATGAAGATAAAATATACAAATGCTTTAAGTGCCTACATACATGTAAATATATATTTTGTTATTGCATTATCTACTTATTGTGATTAGTGATCATACATTTTCAAACTTCTTTTAAAAAGGAATTAAAATTAAGCCTATGTTTGTATCAATGATATGCACAAAATTTATACTTGCCAATTTATATGTAATTTTAACCCTGCAAAATTTATATGTAATTTTTAAATTACATATTAAAATATTGTCAAATCTGATGCATTTAGAGAAGAATTATAGAAGTGTTCACAGCTGATTTTCAAATCTGTTGTATTTCTAAAAGATTAGAGAAGTTTCTTTTGATCCAGTAGCAGCAATAATAATAATAAATTAGCTTACGATAAAATTCTAAAATTGTTGTGTTTTTGAGCAAATTTTTTTACCTTTATAAATTTTTTTTTTCTTTCGAATGCTAAGAGGTAATGGATATTAGCTAATAAAATTCAATAAGAAAACTATATAAGCAACATTGTTATTGTATAAAGTAATGCAGTGGCTTTAAATTAAGTTAATAAAGTAGCTTTAAATCACATCGTTAAAAATTAATGTACTGTGTATTTCTACAATCTATAAATTAAAAAACATTTCATAGCATCTTACTGATATTAATTGATGTTATGAAAACTTTAAAATAAGTATTTTTGGTTATTTTTTACCCTATTATTATTTATTTTGATACTTATGCATTTTAGAAACTGAAAGAAAATGTAGCATGGTTTACTTTGCTTGTATTATGCTATGTAACCATTTTGCATGTCATGCATGTTTGTTTCCATGTATAACAATTGCTGATATTCTCTCTCAGATGGCTCGTCGAATTGCCATGTTAGAAGCAGATTTGGAACGTGCAGAAGAAAGAGCATCTTTAGGTGAAAGGTAGGGTAGTATTTATTCTTTCATTGTCCAATTTATTTATCTTTCTGAACAATATTACATAATTTACAATTCGAATTTGATGTTGTGTTTCTGTACTTTATACTTAGTTGTTGAATGCTTTTTTCAATTGAGTGTTTTCTGGTATTCTTGATCATTTGTCTGGGGTAAAAAATTAATTTTTCATTTATCTATTGTTATGCTTTTTTAAAACTACTTATTAACAATCGCGTGCCATTCATTTGATTACAAATTTTAAAAGCTTAAAATTGTTTTCTATATGACTGTAATATAAAGCAGTAGTTGTAAATATAATTACTATCTTATCATTGAGTAGTCATATTCAACAATATATATATAATTTTTGTAGTCTCCTAAATTCTTACAACAATATATAATCCTTTATATGAAGTTTATTTAACGTTAAAATTTTGTGTATAGATTCATTTACTTGACGTTTTTTTTTTTTTTATTAGGTTAAAAACAATGCACAGTATAAGATTCATGTACAACAAATATTAATATATTTTTGCATAATTAAAGTTTTGCAGCTTAATAGGAGTAATAGTTAATTGTTAATTTGTATTAAGAAATCAAAAGAAGCAAAATAAAAATCATAACTAATGGTTTGCTTGATAAGATATGATTGTTGTAAGCCAGTTTTATGTTAAATTCGATTATTCTCGTTTTTATTTAAAAATAATTTTGTAATTGATTCAAATTAATTATGCTTTTTTTTTTTTTTTTTTCTGATTATTATAATTTAACAAAATTAAAGTATCCAGAAATTTTATTACAATTAAAGTTTTGTGATTGACAAAATTTTGGGGGAAAATAAAAAAAACTTTTTATAAGCACATGTGTCTCAGTTGTATATGTATTTAAAAATAAGATTACCTGTTGCAGTAATATTTATAATGTATATTTAGACAAAGTATGGTTAAAAAAAAAAAAAAATTTTTTTTTTATTAAGTTTTTCTGTTTTGTACAGTACTTACTTTTTAATACTTCTAAAGTATTAGTAAACAAATTTACTTTGAAAATGAAATGTCTTTTTTACTAAAAATTCTTTTAACTATTAAATTCTTGTATATAAGTAAAAAAATTATAAAGTCTATAAAAAAAAGTATATAAAGTATTGTATATAGGTAAAAGATTTCGACATTTCGATATTTATTGCAATATTTCATATGCTCTTATACAGACTTTTGTAAACAAATGCAAAATTTCAAAGCCATACTTTATTCCAGCTAATAAATTCATTGCTGGATTTACTTCTAACTTTTATTCAGAGCAGATTATATTAGCTATAGTGGGAACTTAATTTTATTATTATATAGTCAATGTTTTAACAATAATGCTTTCTTGGTTTTTATTCTGTTATCTCTTGTGTATATTCACGTTACTGATCATTAAAATTGCTGTATCATGAAGATAACATGTAACATTTTAATGCAAGTCATAAAGTAGGTAGAAGTAACATTTCTTACAATTTGTATAAAGAGGAAGATTGTAAAGTGAATGTGATTTCCAAGAAACCTACATTTTAGTGTTTTTGTAACTGTCTTGTTATAATTATGATGCCTCTTGCATTGATTGAAATCCCATGACTATTATCAGAATATGGAATTAATAACTAAAAGCCATAAAATATCTTAGTAGCTCCTGTTCATGGGGACATACCTATGAGGACATATTGTCTGCACTACCTTACAAGATCATATGCCCACATAATGCAGCATCAATAATTCATATTGAGAGACTTTCTTGGCAACCAATACCTTGATGAACTCTGGTATAAAAGTCAAAGCTGTATGTAATTCTGTACCTACATCTATCATTACTTCATAAGCAGCTGTTCTGGATATTGCTTTTGCGCTCTTTTTAATGCTGGGATTTTAACGATCAGCAATGTATATAAAAAATATAAGCCTAGTTCGCGAATAAGCTGAGGGTGTTTTTTTCTTCAAAGTATTTACCCAAAGTTCAAAACCTGTATATAAACGGAAAATGAAAAATTCCTGTAATGTTCAAGCATATTGCCATGAGGATTAAAATGTTACTGAGCAGGTAAAACAGGTGGAATATTTTCCAATCAAATTGCTAAAGTATATCTAAGTTATTGAATGCTAAGCTAAGCTAGCTATCTGAAGTTAGCACATAATTTCTGTTTTTGTTGTTTTGTATATGATCTGTGGTATCTCTCTGCTAGTCTATTTTGTGAGTCAATCTATTTTTTTCTGGAAGAGGAATGGGGGAGAGAAATTCTTATGGCAAGTTACTAATAGATCGCATTTGCTGAAAACATTTTTGTACTTTTCCATTAGCCAGGTGCGCATTTTGCCATTGTCAATTTTTTGTTTTTTCGAGAATTCAACAAAGCAGCAATATAAGCAATTTCAAAAATGTTTCTAAAGTAATTTTCATTTAAAATTATTTTCTTTGTTAATTTAAAACATATAAACTATAGAAATAAAAGCATTCTTTATTTGGCGTCGTATTGCTTCAGCCCGACTAATGGGAAAAATACCTGCATTTTTTACTAGCTGAGCATGTCAATTTCCCATAATTTAGTTTTTCCTCAAACTAAATTATGGAAGCAAATAGTTCTCATACATAATTTATGTGTACTGTATATTTTCATATATATCTTTGTATTTATAAGGTCATTGTGTAAGTATTTTTCAAAAATTAAAATTTAAAATTAATTCTTCCCCCTTTTAGCAAAAATTGTAGACTTGGAAGAAGAATTGCGAGTCGTAGGCAATAACATGAAGTCTCTAGAAGTTTGCGAAGAAAAAGTAGGTATTTTTTTTTTTTTCATAAAATTCTGCTGTAAATTTTGAAACAATTCTTTATATTTATTATTTTTTTTTTCATATCAGGCCATGCAAAAGAAGAAGCATACGATATTAACATTCGCCAAGTCTCTCAAAGACTTCAAGAGGTAAAGCATGAAGTTTTCTATATTCAATTTGTTTGCTTTTGTTTTTTGAAAATAATTATCTTTGCTTTCAAATTATTTATGAAGTAAAATTTTTATGATAACTTGAAACAAGCTCTTAAGTAAGTAATGTTTATACATTATGCATAATGTATATCTTTGTCACCTGTTTAATTTTGCTGCTTTAATAAAAAAAAAAAAAAAAGTATGCATTTATAAATATATTAAAAGTATGTAAAACAATTGTTCACCTATTATCTGATTTTTCAGTTTGCTTACCAAAAATAGTATTATTTAAGAGTGCAGAAACTTAAGAAATTATATTTCACCTACATTTATAGTTACAAATTATGTTTAGTAATTTTCACTTTGTCTCTGTTGATATCAGATGTAAATTCTATCTGGATTTTTATTACTTGGCATAATTTGTATTTAAAATTATATAATAAGGTATAGACTATCCTACGTTGTCAGGAAATAATTTGTACATTTTTTTTTTGTTACTATTTATCAAAAAGGAGCTCAATTTTTATCTTGAACATTTGATTTAAATTTGTAGATGCGGTTGTAAAAGTATATTTAGATTATATAGCTGTACTTGTATGTCTAATATTTTAGTTTTTACAGCAAACAATTAACTGCCAAAATATAGAAATTTATAAAAATTATGTGCATTTTTATTTTTATTATTATTATTTTTATATTAAATGATTCCATTTTTAAAGGGAGGTTTAAAAAAAATGCTTTTGTTTGATTAATTTTTCACAAAGTTTCCGGCTTTGAATATTAGTAAATTTACATTTAATTAAAATTTTTTTTTTTTTCATATAATAAGATTTGAAGTTTAGTTAATGAATTTTTCTCCTATAAAGGCTGAAGCTAGGGCTGAATATGCCGAACGATCAGTACAAAAGCTTCAGAAAGAAGTGGATAGACTTGAAGGTATGTCTTTTATTGTTTTCAACTTTAATTAAGAAGTTATATGTAAACTTCTCGTGTTGTATTATAGATAATTAGCAATTAATATATATTATTCCATTTGTCAAATTGTGTATTTTTTGCTTTATTTGGTGAAGATAAAAATTGAGGCATTTTTAAAATTAATGCAGTTTATAATTATTAGTTTTTATTTTGCTAAATTAATATTTCTTAATGGTATAAAAAAAAAACAGATGGTTCGTGTCGGGTAAGAAATACATTGTACCACAATTTTCTACAGATAAAAATTTTGACTTTGTACATCCGTACATTTTATTAGAATTATACAGAAAGATTGAAAAATATCCAATATTTTACAAGTTCTAAAATATTATAGTAGGATGTATATCTGAAGCTGTCTTTATTTATTCTACAAAAAATAATAGGCAAAAACAACTAATGTTTTTTAATAAACCATTGTTATAATAAATGCAGGAAAACATTTTAAGCTTCTGTATTAGATGATTTTGCAGTTGGGTTAGATTGGAAATTGTGTTCCTGCACATCCTGAAAGCAGCTATGTTCATTTAAATATTTTGCCTTTGGACTGAAAATAACAGTTCTAAATTGTACTGTATGCAATAAAAATGATGCATTTGAGGGATATAAACAATGGCCTATCATACATACTTGTCATTTTTTTTTCCGATGAGCTTTTCTGTGACAGAAGATTAATCTTTGGGGTTCTCCTCCCTTAAAAATTTTGCAGTTAATTTTTGAATTACCTATATAAATGTGTATTAAGCTAAGTTCTGTTAATTCTAAATATATATATTCATTCTTTAAAAAAAAAAAAAAAAAAAGTAAAGTAAATGCCTTAAAAAGGAAAGGTTGAAAAATATCTTGTATTGATTAAAAATAAGAAATACAGTAAACAATTATTAATCAAACTTGAAATAAAGCCTATTCACATAAGTATGTAAATCTGAAAGTTCAAATTATAAAATGTGAATGCATTTAATTATTCCAAACATACTTATTAGTATGCTTTTACTTTGTTATTAAATCTATACTTGGGTACAATCTAAATTTTGTACAATATATTATAGATGAATAAAAAAGTGAATTCAGCAATTCAGTCATCCTAGTCTTGCATTTAGAATTATCATTAATGTAAAAAAATATTCTTGGATACACATTTCTTTCCGAAATTTGAGCAAAATTAAAAAATGACAAAATAACTGGAAAATTAAATTCACAATAAATAATGACAATAATTCATAATAAATAGTTACAATAAATAATATTCATTTTATTCAACATGCTGTTTTTGTTATAAACCATCTACATTGACTGAAAAGGTATATTTTTCTATAAAGTATCCTTTTTGTATTATAAACACAGTGAACTTGAGGTTCTCCCCAAAATTAGATCGCTTTTGTATTATCTCTTAAATAAATTTATCTTAAATATTTTTATAAATATCTATATTTTAGCCTTAAATATTTTTATTTCTTTAATTTTTGAAGGATCTTTTTTGTTTAGAGATGTTAAATTAAAAATTTATTTTTATGTAAATAAACAATTGGTGTTAAATAATAATAACTTAAATGCAATCTATGCTGTTTTATATGACTCATACATTTTTTTAATATCTTTCAGATGAGATCCTGATGGAGCGCGAGAAGAATCACCTGCTCCAGGAAGAAGTGGAAAGCACCCTCAAGGACATCCAGTCGATGTGAGCTCTGCTTTGTGCTGCGTCTGCTGAGGTTCACTGTGCTTATTTAAAACCACACTTTCTTTTACCTACAGCAAATAGGAAATTTGTATAAAATTTTATATACAAGACTATTTGAAACTTGACTGTGCAAAATGATTTGAATTTAGAAGTCTCATTTCAAGATTTGACGATTCAAATTATTTTGTAAGGTTTTTTTAAAAATCTATTTTAGAAGTTTTTAGTAAAATATAAATTTTAGAATTTTATTATTATAAACATTTCTGTCTCCTAGCATGACAGACTCTAAAAATCAGCAACTTATGTTCCTACTTTTTATTCTATTGATATCAAAGTCTGTCATCAGTTAAAAACAGAATTGAGTGTGCATCCATTTTCTTGCAATAGTAATTAATGTAATCTAATATTCAACTAGAAAAATAATTTATAATAACCATTTGTTGTTTTTTATAGTACATGAATGAAGTTTAGTTATTAAAAATTAATTTCCCTTAATAACTATAACTTCATTTTAAAGTGTGGTTTTATTAATGGCTCAGTGAATGTGTGTGAATGCTTAGATTAAAGAATATTATCATTGTTGCTTTTGGTCTGTCTTTCACTAATAAATATTTATTTTGTTGTATACTTTTAATCATCTTTTTTAGAATTTTGCATGATCCTGTTTTGTAACTATTTCTTCTTTTAGAAATTTTGTTTAGAGCTTATTCTAATGAGGAGAAAAAAAAAAAAAAAAAAAAAATGGTTTTGTCTGGAGGGCCAATAAATTTTGATTTTATTAAAAAAATTTCTGTTTTTATTTTATTTTTTGCCTTTTTTGTGTCTTTTCATTAAAGATTTTTTTGTTCATGCTTGATATGCTGCCTCGTAGTTGGTGTGAATGTTGTTGAATGAAGCTTTATGACTAGCATTTGCAATGATTTTTTCTTCAATGTGTTTCAAAAAGTTTTTTTATGTATATTGTAAAATTATTTTTGGTTGTCATACAACTTCAACTGTTTGGATTTTGTGCTTTTAAATCAGTTGAATTCTTTGTTTTAAGAAGTTTCGTTTTATTTGTGGGGCTTCATGGGGGAAAAAAAAAATAGAATTTTAAACATCAAATGTTGATAAAGAAATCATTTACATTAGCAGTCATAAAATATTTACTTTAAATATGTTTTAGATAACCATCAAAATTTTAAATAAATCATTAAAAATGTCATAACCATATGATTATGAATTTTGAAAAAATTGTGTATATGTTATGTATTAAAAGTTTCCAAGAAAAAAGTTTTGTTAATATCAAAAATTATTTTCATTTATAAAATGCTCAATTTCATTTATAAATGCCTTATCTCAAATTTAATCCTTTACAAACATGTACATAAAATTATTTTCAAAATACGTAAAGAACATTTGTTAGAAAAAGGGTGATTACTAACACAGAACTAAATAAATGTGATGTTTGACAGGATGCATTAATAATTGGAAATTTTATCTATGTATTTTTAAAGCATTCCATTTGAGTGTATGAGATTCAACCCAAATACAGTTACAAGTATTAAACATATATAATTATCAGATTTTTAAGAAAATAATAAAGTATTATAAAATTCTTAAAGCTAAAATCTTGTTTTATTTATTGGAATGTAATTTCAAAAGTAAAGTATTCTTAGTCTAAATATCCTTGTCCAATTAACTCAAAGGCGGTAATTTGTAAAGCTAAAGTTATGTAAATACAATTATGTTGAATCGTAATTTGACAAAGTAGAAAATATATAAAAGAAAAAAAAAAAAAATTGTTTGTTTCTTAACCTAATTTAGAAAATTTTTATATTGTAAATCAAAACTTAGAAATAAGGCTTCTCTGTAGATAAAGGGTGTCAGTCATTAGTTTTTTAGATTGCACCAAGCTATATAAAATATATATTTATTTCACTGTAAAAATGTTAAAAGTATAAGATTTATTTTAATGCAAGATTTGTTATTTTTTAATTTGTTCAATTTTAACAAAGTAAGAAAAAATGCAGTTTGATATTTCAATAAAATGAAATCATGCATGTAATTGGAATGTCAAAAATGTATAAATCTCAACATCTTAAATGTATCAATTTATGTATAAAGCCCTGGTTGGATAGCTTTGTTGTAAATAAATTCCAATTATTGATTTATAGTTTGACCACCAATCGCTTGGAAAATTGGCAAATGACCATGTCGGACAGATTCAAAAAGATCAGTGTTTTAGGAGAGATAATGCCATTTCGAAAAGATTTTACTTACAATAAACAAATTAAACTTTTAGATGGCATGGTATTAAAAGAAAAACTAGATGGGAAAAATTCCACACTCACTATTATACTTTTTTCTTTCAAAGCAACTTTGTACAGCATGTATCTGATTAGCACTCAACAGATAATCGATTTGTCCATTTCTGCTACTACACTGGATGTTTACCATTCCACGCGATTTGTGGTTGGACTATAATGACTAACACCATTTAAAAAAATTTCTGCGAACAGCTCAAATACCTGACATCTGTTTTTTACCCCTTCCAGATGATCGTGTGTCAAATCTTGTAAGCTGCCTCCCATCTCTGGTGACCAGTTTTGTGGATGTTCAATTGCCAACAAATGTCTGCCTTTCTTTTTATGAAAAACAAATACAGATATGTCCCATTTCTTTCCCTTGCCTCTTTTATAGATTCTGTGACAGATTCATTGCTTAGTATTTTGTGATATTTTATTTTCCTCTCTCTGTTTTGTAATCACCTTTCTTTTGCTATTAACAACCCATGTTTTATATTCCAAAATGGATTGATGACCATTTTTTAATGTTTTTATAGCTGCTTTTTATCATAATAAATATTTGTTTGAATTAAAATTGCAGCGCTCTTATTTTTTTTCTGTCAATTTTGTTATATTCACTGACTTGTGATGGTCAAAAAAACTTAATGTAAGTATATTAAAAAAAAATTTGTATGTTGGTGATGGAATTGTCTTTTTGTTTTTCTTGCTGGGAGGGATGAAAAAGAAAGTGTTTCTTTTTCTCCCTTTTGTCACTGTTTTGTATTTGTGGTTCAGGCTTCTGCTGCGATTGAGAAGAAAAGTCGTTAGCTCTGTGCACCTTTTAAAAGTTTAATGTTATTAAAAAAAAAAAAAAAAAAAAAAAAACTTTTGAGATCATCTTTTGAAGTATGTTTCTATATCTGCATTATTTGGATTATGTTTTAAATGCACCAAGGTTGTGCATTGTTATACCTTTTTTATTATTCAGCAACAATCACTGCTATTTCATGAAAAAATGCTGAAAATGTTTTATTGTATTCAATTTTTGTCTGCCAATAAAATCATGTAGATTATCAATGTGGTGTCATTATTTTAGTGATATTTATTTCTGTTAATTGTAACTTTGAAATATAAAAAGTAGTTTTACTGGAAAACAAAAATACATTTTGAATTCTGAAAAATTATTGTACAATATGATTCTTCGATTACTTTGTTTGGATGTTAATGCAATGAATGAATTTTTAAAACTTGCTTCTCTCTGTTAAAACTGCAATGCTTTTACTTTTATTTAGCTATAGTATTACATATTAGTTATTAAAAGACAAAAGTTATTTTTAAAAAGCTAGTTTGTTTGGAACAAATCTGCAATTTTTTAAAAAAAAAACATTGATATATATAGTCAGATTTAGAACTTTTTGCTACAAAATAAAATATATTTGAAATATAAGAAAGGATTGTATTCGCCATTGAAAATTTTGTTAAAATTAAATTCAAAATTTATAAACTTATTTTTCTCGATTTAATTGGTCACAACATATCTATCAATAGCATGTGTTCAAACAAAACAATTTTTATCAGATTTATTTAAGAACTATCCTTATTAAATTTAAAATGCTCCTAAAAACTGGTTGTATTATTTTTATTTCATATTTAAAATTTCTCTGCTTATATTATTATACTTTTTATCTTAATTCATTTTGTAATCAAGCAAGAAAAAAAAAAAAATCTTAATTTACATTAATTATTCACATGTTAGTAATTTACTGGAAAAAATGCATTCACTTATCAAGCAAGATGAACAATACACTAAATTAGTTTTTACTATGAATGTAAATTTATGTTTTGCCTTTCTGATTAGCTTCTGTGGTATTAGTACAGAATTGGAAGATATCTATTTTAAAGTATTTTTGAAAATAAAATTTTGAATCAATTGGGAAATTTTTTTTTTTTATTGTATGAATGCAAACTTTGTTTATGGATTTTACTTGAAATAAAACTTAATAATTAAACTTAAACTAAAAATGTTTATACTTTTCTCAAAATTTGATAAGATGATCAATTTTTGAGGACAATATAAAATGCTTTTAATATGCAAATTATGATTCAGTGAATAAAAGATGGAATATCACCTTTCTCTCCCATCTGTTTTAATATAGTACATCTGTATTTTGTGGGCTTGTATGCTTTTCTAATAATTACAGAAAAAAAAAAATTACATAATTGATGAATTAGAAATAAATTAGATCTCTTCACTATGTGGTGAAAAAAATATTTTCTAGTAATATAGAGCTTTATGATGCCTTTTAAATTTCTGATATACATACCAACTGTATATTCTTAAAGCAATAAATTAAATATTTGTCAACTATTATATTTCAATACACATATTAGCTAAAAGAAATTTTTTCGAAAAAATTACTTTATATTTCAAAAATACATTTTGAATCCTGAAAAATTATTTTATAATATGATTCTTAGATTACTTTGTTAGGATGTTAACTTAATGCAATGAATGATTTTTTTGAACTTGCTTCTCTTATAGGAAATTCTCGTGTGTTAAAACTGCTGTGTTTTTATTTTTATTTATTAAAAATTTACAAAACACAAAAAGTTATTTTTGAAATTAGTTTGTTAGAAACAATTCTGCTATTAAAAAAAAAAAAAAAAATTGACAATCAGATTCAAAATATTTTGCTACAGAATAAAATATTTATTTGAAATATAAAAGGGTGTAATTGATCATAAATACAATTGTCCATTTGAAATTGTGATGAAAAAAACTTTGAGCTATAAAACATGTATGTAGTTTTTAATAGCCAGCAATTATTAAAAATAGAATATGGAAAAAATGAGTTTTAAACTTAACTTGAAACAAGCCGTAATTTTAACTGCTAATATTTATTTTCAGTTTGAAAAGAAAAAAAAAATTAATTATTTAAAATAATTGAACAGATAATTAATACTTTATTTTATACCATGCAATGTTTGTGTTCATAAAAAAAAAAAAAAGATTATTTTTAGCTTTACAGAAATTGATTTTTTTTAGCTTTTCGCATTTTCTTTGTAATTCAAAATTGTTGATATAAAAATGATATATAATTTCTATAAAAATGTATAATTATTTTAATTTATCATTCAAGTAATAATTTTTAAAAATATTTAAAATAATACATCAAATAAAAATATTTTTAAGAGACTAGAATCACAACTTTTATGTTGTTCGAAAAAAAAAAAATTGCGAACCATACCTCATGAACTGAGCAGCGCGAAAATCTTTGTTCAGAGTTGTATATGGAAGCTTATTTTATTGGGTAGCAAGAAAGTTCGGCCAAATCGCAAAATAAGGACGTTGGGATTTGACAACTTTTTTGAAAAAACCAGCTGGGCGATAAGTTGCCAAATGTGATAACCCGGATTTCTAGTACTGTTTGCAATTAACTTCACTTAAAAATGGTAACCACATTACTTGGCGCATTTTGGCGAAGGTTTTTGGACGCCAAATCCCAACAGCCCCTATTCTGTGATTTTACCGAAAGTTCTTGCTCACATAGCTAGAGGAAAAAAATTATTTTTATTTTAATATTTAATGTTTTTCATAAGTTTTGTAGTTTAACATGATTTCAATAAGTTATTTCGCATGTTACGTCATACTTATGCATTTTTCTTTGAAAAACGCATCGCAGAGGTGGTTAAAATCATTTAAATAATTTAAAATAATTTATTTGGTTAAAATCGAGGTGTCAAAAGTATTTATTGAAAATAGCTTGAAATTTCGTAATATTTTTACAGCTAAATATTTTTATACTTTTAAAAGGTTTGAATTTATTATTTAAATAGTTTTCAAATTTCTTAAACTGATAAAAATTGCAGAAATATTTAACTAAAAGATGTCATGGTTTGATTACAGTAAAATCAAAATTATCTGTGGCAAAGAATATAAATATTCTGTTTTCACTGTTTAACTAACTACTTTGTATTACGTACCTTCATTTTTAGAAAGATATTTATACATTCAATTACTTGTGAATTGATGTGAAAATGTGGCTCAACTTACATGTGATTAATTGAACGAAAATAAATTGCTATTGACAACTACTTATACAAATAAAAACTTTTATTATATAACAAATAAAAATTTATGATTATTCTGAAATTTGTTTTTTTTTTTTTGCGATTGAAGTACAACACTGTTACTGAGATAATAGGACAAACAGAACAATATTTAACGAAAAGAATATATTTTAATGATATTTTTTTTTTACGAATTAATTGTCTTATCAGATCGCACAATTTGTTGTTCCATCAGATCATTAATGCTCTCTAATAGTGTCATGACGAGATTAACAAAATTCTACAACATGATTAAACAGTTTCCATTTTGATAAAGAGAAATTACTATAGATTATAATAATGGAAATGAATCAATGTATAAAAAATAATTTGGACAAATATGTTTTAAATCGTTTGCAAATTTTGCACATTGCCTATTTTTTTAAGCCACTTGTAGTCCAGTGATACCCGATATCCACTGCAGGTTTGAGTGAATTGCAGAAAAGACTCGGGGGCGCCGAGGGCGCACAGCCCTCTTTGCTGGCCCACGAGGACACCCCGGCGATGTAGTACCTCCCGAAGTAGTAACGCATCAGCGGGGCTCCGTTGTCACCCTGCAAAATTTTTAAAATAGTTCCTACATCCTCTTGACAGTCAAAACCGTTTTATTTAAACAAATTGCAGATCAATGTTAATAAACAAGTAATATAAATTTTTTTTTTTTTTTTAAATCAATTCCTACTTTTTTTCCACTATAATGCAGAAAATACCTTTATAAATAATTTTTCATTTTTTAAAGTTTATCTGGCGCCATCTATTGGTAGATATATGCAACTTAAGTCTAAAAAAAAACTAAAAATAATTAATTAAACTGAATTACTGAATGAATATTTGAAAAAACTGTATTGACATCAAGTGTCATCCACTACAAGTTCAAAAAAAAAAATGTATTTGAACTGGAGTGGATGAATAAAAAGTATTTTTGAACGATTAAAAATTTGAACAAGATATATATAGGGAGAGTGTGAGCTAATAGAAGGAATTAAAAAATACAAAATTACCGCTATATTTTATGTATTAAAATACTGTTATCATTTTCAAATTCTGAGCATTTTGACCATTAGGTCATTCACTACTAGCACAACAAACATGTAATAGATGAATGCACCAGGGAGATCTGTTACACTGCACTTACATTATATCATCTCTATTTAGAACGGACACCCCCAGGACTAGGATCTAGGAGGTTTGCAAAGCACATCTTTTTTTCTCCTCGACTTCCAACAAAATAAAAAATTTCTGCCTGCAGATTTATCGCGACTATTTCCAGGCATAAACTCGGAAGAAAATCAAAATATGTACATACTTTTCAAATACATCAAAATCAGGTGCTACTAATTAACAAAGAACTTAATTAAGATATAAAAGCATATTTTAATTAAATTAAATGAAAAAAATTTCAATATAATATTACTTGTAATTACATTTTGATTTTAATAAATTATTGTTCCGACCATTCTTGTGTCTTTTTTAAGGAGAAATGCTAATTCTCAGGGTAAAATTCTGGACATTTATAAAATATATCAACATTTTGTAGAAATACTACAGTTTAAACATAGGAAATAATATGAGAAATTTGAGAAGGGCATGAACTGTTACCAGAAAATGGAAGGGCATGATTGCTAGAAATTTAGGCAACAGTGTTACACAAAATTTGGGTTAAAGTGTTTCCCAACAGTTGGACATTTAGTGTTGTCTAAGATTGATGTACCAAATGTTGCTCAAGAGTGAGGTATAAAGTGTTGTTTAAAGTGGGGTACTAAGTGTTGCTCTTAAGTTGTGTGTTGTGTGTTGCTCTTAAGTTGGGTATTGTGTGTTGCTCACGAATTGTGTGTCGAGGTTGCCAAAAAGAATGGTACATATATCGCCAAGAGTGAGGTACAAAATGTTTATTGTGGGCTGCCTGAGTTGAGTGTCGAGGTGTTACCGAAGAGGTGGGTATCGAGTAATACCCAAGAGTTGGATACCGAATATACTTTGTATTATCCAAGTGATGGGTACCGAGTGTTGCCCAAGAGTGAAGTACCGAATGTTGCTCAAGAGTGGTGAGAAAGAAAAAGTTACGTAAAACACAACTGGCGCTGAGAAACTAGTGATATAATTAACTAATAATTTAATTACTATTATGTTTAATTTAATATTTTATTTTTTGCAAAAAAAAAAAAAAATACTGCATAAAATAATGAAGATAATAAAGAATTAACAAATGCTGGTGCAGCGTTGGAACCAAGTGTATTAGGTTCAAACTGGAAAAGTGACTTCGAAATAAAAGCTTTCGTGTATTTGCCGGGTACAGCTAAGCTACATCGGTTGATCGAAATGGTCTTGCACTGGAAAAAGAACAGTGGGAGACCCAATGAATGCTATCGTTGGGGGAGGAGCAGGCTCATTAAAAATCATGGCGTCGCAAATGTAGCAAGTTCCCCTCCTCATAATGCATCCTGGGTAACGCAGAATTTCGTGTTGAATCGTGTAGCATAGAATGGCGTAGATCAGAGATCTTTTTCATACGAAATCAACTCCAGCATCGAACTCCAGAATCAAGATCACTAAATCACTCAACATGAAGATTAACACAAACAATAATAATAAACAACATAAACTAAGTAATAAAAATCTATTTACTTCACAGGTGTCAGTGCCTTTTTTGTAAGCGCAAATCATTTTTTTGTAAACCAACCGGATATCTCTTGTCGCAGTCTCTTCGGACCACACACGTTCATGTTCGCTTTCAACAAGACAGAACTGCCGGAACCCTCTGTAAAAAAGAAGCAGTTCAACAATACAGGGATTTTAAAAACAGATCTGAAACACCATGCATCAATTAGATATTACGCATCAGAATATTAAACACATAACACGCAGATTGTGGGCTATGGAAGGACCGCTACTTGAAATATCGATACTTAAAATTTTGCGAATAGTTTTCTTATACATTTACATATAAAGAATCGTAATAATGTTCAAAATGGAACACGTTGGTAATATTTGATTAAAATTGCGGTGGCATAACTTTATTCCAGGACCTACATCATTCCAAAACAGTATAGGCGCATCTTAGATCTAATTTGATGCTGCACTAGATGTTCGAAAATATGAAGCGCTATCCGTCCTAACTCGACCTGTATCGAATATATATATACAGGATGATTCAACGATCATGTGGTGGAATCAAAGGATCAAACCTCTTGTGGGTGACAAGGCCAGACAAATGATATCGCTATTTGCAATAGGAGCATGGAGCAGCGGAACATTGGGGAACCAATGACACAAACCGAATTTCTGCAAATAAGCTTCTGTGCTACACGTCTTGGAACTGATATTCCCGTCCCCGATTTCCATCGCCTGGATAGAGACCTCAAAAATTTATTTTATTATTACTGCTTTTTGAAACCTTGCTCGTATAATGAGAATCTACTGACCTGAGCTTAACTTGAGGTGATCCGTTAAAGCCTGGGATAATGATATTGCTGCATAAGCTACAGAAAAAGCGCGTGATTCTCTTTTGCTGTATAGAACTATTCCAAATGGCTTGCACTGGAGATGCCCTTCCCCCATCCTGTAATGGTGGAGAGCCAAGTTGAGGATTACCAAGCGTGTCAGATAGTGGCAGGCAAATTGGCCTGTACTGGTCACCGGCTGGCTGCCTCAGCCTCGTGGCGAGCCGTGGTACCATTGCTGTAGGGAGTGGGACTTTGCACGCTTTATGGTGATAGACGGCCTGTGCACTGCCCAAACCTCTGGAAGAGGGCCCTTCGCGGAAACCTGTGTGTTTGCCCAGAGATACAACCAGAATTTCAGACACCATTCCATCCTGAAGAAAACAAATTGCATATACAAGCACTATTTATGCCGGGACCTTACCATCCTTAAAGTTTGGCCAATACTCTTAAATTATCAGTCTTATAGTAACTTTGAACATACACCCTTGAAACTTTCAATTCCTGAATCGTCATTTTCAGTATTATTTAAAGTAGTATTTTTTTTAAATGTTTGACTTAGCTTAAAAGATAAATGATAGCGCCAGTATACAGTGTAGAATTGCGGGATGTTCTCAACCATTTCCTTCTTCTTTGCAGTATTTATAAAGTACAAAACATTATTTAATTGAATCGTTACATGTTCATCAGCAAATGAACAAATAGTCTGCGATATAAAAATGTCCAATATGACAAATAACCAAAAATATCATACAACATTAATGTGATTTATTTTCAGGTATTTTTAGTTGCTAAAATAGGATGTCTCCATAAGTTTTAATTGTAATATAATTTATTTTCTTGGAAGATAAAAAAAAGTGGAAACACATAATGGGATATTTTAAAAAAATAAAACCAAACATTATATATATATTTTTATTTCAATAAAATTTCATGGCCTTTGAAGAGCACCAATGATTTCAGGCTGGGTAAAAGGCACCAGAAAACCTGTGATTTCGTTACTCCAAGGAACACAAGCTTAAGTTGTGGAACACGACACAACAAATCAAAGAGATATCGCTGACAACTATGGTGGGTAGAGGCTAATTGCGATAGCATCACTTTAAGAAATATAACTCAAGAAGTGACAAAGTTTCCAGTATGGATAAAGTAAATATGCAAATCAGATGGCAGGTATCCGGCGTAAGAATGAGGCGGCAATGCGCAGTGCTTTTCGCAGAGCTTTCATTTGTCCAAGTTATCCGTGAAGAGGTTTGATCAAAGAATGATTAACTCAACACGAATTAACAGATCTCCTTGAACGCGGAATGTTGTTGGTTAGACGCACGGGCCCGGCGCTATTGAACTCGTTAGGAAATTCAACATTCTGATCCACCCAGTGTCGGGAGTGCGCCGAGTATGCAAATTCCCTTGCGCGCTGGCAAGATCCACTGGCGGACAGCGTGGCTGACCGCCTGCACTTAACGACTCGAGGACGCACGTCTCAGCAAAGAGAGTCAAATTCAACAGACATAATGACGGCGCCAACAACCGCAAGAATCGAATGTGACGTACAAGGGACCTGGGTCCTCAGTTAGAACTAAAAGTGGAGAATCCGGCTTCGGCTATTCAGCAGAAGATCCGACTCGAGTGCCTTCTTTACCGACAGAACGACATCGTTGCAGCGACCTCGTGGCACGTGTGAGTACTGGCTGGTCTCTGATAAATGGGGAAAACGTGGCCTGGTCCGATGAGTCACGATTTCAGTTGCAACTGATGGTAGGGTTCGGCGGTGGCGCGACCC